>OMLB01043779.1:0-32833 GCA_900302555.1 Myripristis jacobus | reverse complement strand
AAGGATATTGATGGAGTGCTGCGCCAGATGACGTGGCCTCCACAGTCACCTGACCTAAACCCAATCGAGATGTTTTGGGATGAGATGGACCACAGAGTGAAGGCAAAAGGGCCAGCAAGTGCTCAACATCTCTGGGAACTCCTTCAAGACTGTTGGAAACCATTTCAGGTGACTACCTCATGAAGCTCATCGAGAGAATGCCAAGAGTGTGCAAAGCAGTAATCAAAGCAAAGGGTGGCTATTTTGAAGAATCTAAAATATAAAACATGTTTTGAGTTATTTCACACTTTTTTTTCCTACATGATTCCATATGTGTTCATTCATAGTTTTGATGCCTTCAGTGAGAATCTACAATGTAAATAGTCATGAAAATAAAGAAAAAAACATTAAATGAGAAGATGTCTCCAAACTTTTGACTGGTAGTGTATCTCTCTTGTTTTTTTAGTCATGTGACATCAGTAGCACATATGTATGCCTGTGCTCAAGTGTATACATGTGCACACATATATTCACAGGCGGAGACTTGTGCATGCGTGCACATATCTAGAGCACAATGTTGTGTGTGCAGAATTCATAAGCAGAATGATCAGGCCCCCAGAGCTCATCAGCTGGCTTGTGCCTCCTCATGCAGCCTTTGCCACTGTGGCCAGCATGGGTTTGTGATTGTCCTGACAGCTCCTTTTAAGTAAAATGGAGGTGGAGAATGAGAAAGTGGGTCCAGTTTACTGGGTTTACTCTCTGGGCCTTCTGTCTCATTCAAACACTTATATTATGAAAATTCAGAAGTCAGCATTAAAAAAAATGACAAAAAAATCACTTTAAGGAGGAAAAGGTGATTGCATTGATTGAGTGCTCCATGAGTGCTCCATTTCCACAGCATGCATGACTGACCAGGCTCAGCAGTCACTAGGAGGGGCCTTCCTAAAAACTCTGTTTCCTGTATTTATGTCAGGTTTGACACACAGCTTTCATATAAGCAGGACTCTACCTCTCATTGTTGGCCTAAGAGCCGAGGATGTTGACAGAGAGGGAGTCTCTCATTCCACCCATATCAGTTGTTCTGCCTTTGTATCCAGTATCCAGTGAGAACCCTCTCTGGGCTTCTCACTGGATGCTGTGCAAACAGCATAGAGAATGTGCAGCTAAGAAGACTAGAACATTATGTGATTATCTGAACATGTTTACTGAAACATGAAACAGAATTTTTCATGGTACATGAAATTAACTACTGATAAAGAAACACCCATTTACAAGGTTATTCTAAAATGCAGCTGAAACCATCAGTGAGTTTAGATTGCAGACCTCTGGCAGTCTAAAAACAAGGGGATACTTGCAGAGGACTCTGCAAGGGGAATTATTAACAAAACATGAAAATTGATCAAATTGGAGGGGATAACCACCACTGCCTTTGAAGTAAATTGGTTTGGAGGGCTATTTATTCTAATCTGAGAAGTGAATGCATAGTACTAAGATCAGGATTAAACCCAAACAAGACAGATGGAGCACTCCTTATATGCTCCCAAGCACAATGGGCTCAGAGTAAGCACTGTCACTTTATGGCACCTGCATTCAAATATATCTTAGATGTAGCATGTGAAATAATGTAATGAAAGAAACATCTCTAAATGTTGTCAGCCTGTATCAAAGTGCCGGCTCCATATGCAAATCAGTCAGATATGTGTACACCACTTGATGGTTTGATCTTTGATCTGTAAATGAATACTAATTTGATCAATGGGAGGAATTGTCTTGCTGACCTTTTCATTGTTTGGTTTTGGATCTGCAAAGCTTTGACCAAATAGCAGGTATGACTTACTGTGATTTTCTGTGCTGCTTGATGAGTCTGAGTGGAGTGAGGCATTTGTAGAGGATAGATATCTTCGCACACAATGACTGACCGGTGAAGGAGGCAGTCACTACCCATTATGCAGGGTGTCAAAAACAGCTCAAAGCAGCTAACCAGAATTATCCTTCACCAAGGTCAGAAACACATACTGCTTGGCAAGTCCATTGAGAGCACACTGTGTGTGTGTGTGTGTGTGTGTGTGTGTGTGTGTGTGTGGTACTGGTGGTGGTGGGGGGTTTCAGCTTATATGCATATATACAAATGCACATGTGTTCATATGTGCAGTGCCCCCATTGTATGTATTAATGTGTTTCAAATCATAAAAAAGATGTTTCCCCACTTAGCCCTAGTGCAGTCTGTTCACCCATCCCAGCTGTTTCTGTGTGATTTGCTGAGGTTTTCATTCTCATTTCCTGTCTTTCTCCCATCACCCCTATACAATCGGGCTAGATGGATATTTCTTGATGCACAAACTGTCAAAAATTAAAAAGTTAAAAACTACGGTGGCCAACAGAGGCCCTTGCAATACAAACTGATGAAACTCAAGCAAATACAAAACACATGCAAGAAGTTGGCAACATAAGCACTGCATTACAGAAATGCATTGCAACTTTAGAAAACACATGCAAATACAAGAATACTAATTCACAACAAAATGGAAATGAGTTACAACAAAATGTTTTGGTTTTTTTTTTCCAAAGGAGGGGTAAAAGGAAATATCTAGGTTTCCCATTAGCTTATTTTGGATCCTTGTCTCCTCTGAGGAGGCAAGGAAGAGACACGAGGACAGCAGATGCAGAGGGAACAGACATTTAACAAAAAGAGACATCTTTGCTCACTCAAGCCTCATTTTAATGTCCAGTTAGTTATGACACATTTCAAATCTATAGGAAAAAAATATTAGCCTACTGCTTTTCTTTGCATCTTTCAATGTAGGTACTGCCGTTGCAACATTTTCAAAATAAAGGATTAAGTCATCCCATCCCAACTGCACTTTTCTCTTATTTGCATTTCACTTTGTTGTGAGGCACTGTAACTGTACATTAAAAAGTGCAGTATAAATGAACATTATTATTGTTGTTGTTGTTGTTGTTTAGCTCTTTCTGGAAGCATCCTGACCTGCATTTTAGAAATAAATAGTCTATTATGGGTAAATAGTTTCATAGCATGGATGTATTAAATGCATATCATGCCGAATACATACAAATAATATGATGAGTAAAATTAACTGAGTGAACTGAGGGCATCAGGCTCCATTTGTTTGCCTTCTGATTAATTTTGTGCTGAGAGCACACAGCAAAAGTTGAAAGTTAAGCTCAAAACTCTTTATTTGGGAAAATGTAAATGTCGGAGCAGGAGAGTTTGTAATTCTCAACCCGAGCCTTGTCAGGCCTGACCCGATCATGTTTGTTAAGGCTCAGATTATTTAATTATCAGGGTCAGGCTCTGCACTGCAGCAGCCCAGATAAATAAATTTTAACATGCATGTTTGGACATGTTAAAACTCTACTGAATATCATAATCTGCTGCAAAACAACTGTCAAACACCAACCCTGGAATCACACAACATAAATAATTATGTCAGGAAACAAAATAATGAATGACTACACTCACGTTTATGATGCGATCCAGCTTTAAATCCAAATTCCAGATAAAATTAGGTGGGTGATTTACAACCAAAGTCTTTCATTCATGATAATAAATCAATAAATCAATAAATCAGTACATCAATAATTCACATAGGAGGCAGCAAGGACACAGCAGTGTCTCCTTGTTCCAACCTCCTCCGGGGAGTCTTGTCTGTCCTGGCTCCTTGCTGCTGAATTGAAACATACCTGATTATAGAGGAGACGGGTCGATTTCCGGGTCAAGAGCTGGAGAAGCAGGGATACAAGGAGCAATAAAATAAGTGAACGGGACCAGATGCACCTGAACAAGATGCAACATGAGCCTGGGTGTTCCTTTTTATCCATCCTCTGGACACATTTCCCTTTTGTTTAAAATATTTCCTTTTTTTTTTTCTTTTTATGGCTGTATACACCATTTTTGTATGTGTTTTCTGTAGTTGCAGCATGTTTCTGTAATGAAGTGTGCGTGTTGCCAGGTTATTGCATGTACTTTGTATTTGCATCTTTGCAGTGCAATGGCCATTGTCTATCATCATTAAAAAAACAACAACAACTCTGCAGCAACAGCTCTTTCCTAAAAACAATGACATGGACAGCTGACATAATCCACAGCCTTCAAGGATGAGGAGATCTGCTGGGGACTATTTATTGTTGAACACAGCCAAACTGTATCTTTTCGACCTCCAGCAGTATAAATTCAGAGCAGGATCATTTTGTATTTTTGGCCAACTGTGCTTTTAACTGAGAATAGTCCTTTTCTGTATTTCATTCTGTCCTCCAAAGTGTGTCAAACAGGGACTTTGGGAACCGGCAGTTTTCTCTATGTGTGTTCTCTGCTTGTAAGAAGTTTGTTTTACTAAGACAGCTTGGGAAGAACATTCTTCACAAGGACTCGAGTATCAACCGGTATCGACTTGTCACTCTTGGTATCGAGAAACACCTAGTGCTGTGCAGTGTTAGACTCCAACCAACAGGTGGAAACATCACTATGATGGGCTTGCTTCATTTAATTAGCAGCTCTGAAAAGCAGCTGAAGAGCACCACAGCAGCAGCTCATGTTAATTTCATAGAATTTTATCTTATTTTCTATTCTTTTCAGGTGAATAAATGTACAAGGGGCATTGGGTGTGAAAAGTTTAGCCGGCTGAATGAATCATGAGAGTTCTTTGACACATACTGTAGTTTGCTTGTTAGCTCTGCTGAGCAATACGATATGATTGGATAACCCCCAATGACTCATACACTCTTGCCCTGAAAGTTAAAGTAGGTAGCTGTTTAATGTTACAGGCTGTCTTATTATGATGCTGTAGGATGGTATCACATAGCCTGGGATTTTCTGTGGTACTCATTTGTGTGGCAATCTTCACTCTAGATTATGGCACAAGGGATAGTAACATCATATCCTGGGTACTGATGAATGTCCGTGCCAATAATAACAAGTCAATACAGAAATCCTTGCAGAGAGCGTTCTTCCTGAATTCACACCGTGGAAAACAAGAATGCACAGGAGCACAGGTTGAGCAAGAGCCAATCACTCCATGTGACATTTTGCAGTTGTTTCAGAAATCTCTGAGCCATAATAGCTTGTCCTTTGCAGCACTGAATGTCCACAAGTATTTAACAACCAGCTCACAGAATGAGATTGTTGTAGTCATAAGTTAATAGTCTAAGAAGGCGGACGTGTTTCAGAATAGGTCAAAGTCTTGTCTCATGTTACTCCAAAGCACTAAAAACTGTAGCTTGACAAATGACAGCTTAAGTTATCTCATTTTTTTTTCTTTTTTGCATGCTAATTAGGAAGCTATCTTTGCAAAGCAATTAATGACAGCATTTTATAAAACTTTTAGCCATTACTACGTACTAGACACATAACTTTTGCCATTGTGCAAATCATCGAATAACAAGACATTAAGTGCTGGCTGACCAGATGCAATGATTAGCTAGCTAATTAACAAGCTGACATTTTCTGCACAGAAAATCAATCAGATGCGTTAGTGATGAAATGATCAGTCCCCAAACAGCCATCAGAAGTATAGATATGCAATCAGTTGTTCTTAGCTGCTGTTGCCGAGAGCTTTGAGACCTCTTATTACAGCTGCCAGAGTGTTATACGTGTGTGTGTGGGGGTGTGTGTGTGTGTGTGTGTGTGTGTGTGTGCCATCATACATCATTTCAAAGCCCACTACAGCATAGCTTAAACAAATTAGACCATGAGAATTATTTTAATGGCTTCATAGTAAATGGATGAATATTAGCTCTTTGCAGTAGAACTCAGTTAAACAGAAAATACAGAGACCACAGTGACAGCTCACTGGTTGCAATTTGTTTAGTTCAGTTTTTTTTTGTTTTTTTTTGGTTTTGTTTTCAGAAAACAAGCACACCGCCTGGGTTTTGGACTGACCCGAGCCCTTTGCAGCATGTTATCCCCTTCTCTCTGCTTTGTCTCTCTCCACAGAAACTACAAACAAGTAAATTTAATAATAAAAAAAGGTGATACATTTCGTAAACCCCTTGGTTTCCCTTAATTTGGCTTGCAATCTGTTTTTTTTTTTTTATCTGCTCTTCAGTTATGCTTTCATGTATATCTAAATGAATATAATCCACACTCCACTCCTTGTGTATCCAAAGGCACTAAAACATTTTTTGTTGTTTGTTCATTTGTTTTTCTCTTTCTCATGACATGAAATTCTTTGCTTGCTCTTTAGCTGGTTTGATCGGAAAAGACAATGCCACCACTCTTTGCAAAGTAAGATTTATATTCATTCTAATAATTACAACTGTACTTGTCAATTAGAATGTAAACATATTTACATAACAGTAATACTGTAGTTTACATATGTAATAACACTGAATGAATGGATGTCATAATAAGACTTACAGCTATTTATCGATTTGATTTTATCTCTCATGATACATGTGCATGTGTCCTATGCCTATCAAATAACCTACAGAATAACTCCATTTTCAATTCTCACCTTTTGGAGGCAATTACACGGCTGCTCTAATCTCATCAGTCAGGAAGACAGTCAGAGAGACAGCTGTTGGAGTGTTTCATTCTTATCTCTTGTGCTTGCTCTCTTTCTCTCTCTGTCTTTCTCTCCTCCTCTGTCCTCCATCTTCCTCAGGCTGGGTGGCTGGCACGTTTAGTGACAGCAAGTCCTTGGCTCCATCTAACTCTGGCTCTCCTTTCGCAGCACAGAAAGCTTGCTGACAATTACCAGAGCTGTGCCTGCCCGGACTTCTTGTTTTTACACTGTTCCTTCTTTCCCTCCCACCTTCCTTGCTTGCTTCCCTCGGTCCTTCCTTCCTAGCTTGTATTCTTTTTTTTTAATTCCATTGAGTAATAGGTAAGTCAAAGTCTTCAGGTCCATGACTGCACTACAGTTTGCAGCAGACAAATGAGTTGGATGCAAATTTTCTTTGCCAAGCGGCCATCCATCAAAATCAATACAATCTCATCTCCATATCTAAGTCTCTGGCTGTTGTGGTTAGTCATTTCCATCTCTCAGCGCTGAGTTAAATGGGGCAAAGGCTAAGTGGAGGAGCTGTAAAGACTGTAATCATAAAACAACATACCAAATGCTGACAAAAAAGTCACCTCCAAAACAATTGTGTAATACCTGCAATTCACAAATTGTTCACAATACCCTGCATCTCCGAGAACAGAAAAATGGCTCTTACAGGTTTCAGCATCAGTGACACCTTTTGTGCTGAGCAGAATGTCTTTCTCTGAGCCTGTATTCCCTGTCCACATGACATTCCTTGGCAGTTTGCTGTCCAGCCTATGAGTGGTATGTCAACCATGTTTATCTTGGATGACAAATGCAATCTGCCCCTGTATCTGCTGACAGGTCAATCTATATCTCATTACTCTATCTAAACAATATCCCCTTGGCTGAGATTCACAAGGCCTCGAAATAAATCCACTCCTAGTGCTATTATGTATGGCTGCTTGAGAGCACCGCTCCACCAACATATATCAGCAAATATGGTAAATCTGCTTTTTTGATCCTAATGCAAAAAAACATGAAAAGATATTACATTATATTCTACACCCTTTATACTTTTCCGCTTAATTTTCATTTCATCCCCAACCCCCAAATCTCTCTCTCGCTCTCTCTTCTTCACTACTATTCTCTCTTTCCAGGGCAGTGCTAAAGCAGGCTTTGCTCGTGTGATTTACTTTCTATTAGGGGATTAAAAATCAATTATGCAGGAAGCCATGCGTAGGCGTGATTATAGCTGCGCGTGACGGCACCATTCATCACAGGACCACTCATCTCTGCAGCCGCTAGCTACACAACACACACCAGGACAGCCATCTTTTAACATGAACTCTGCCCTCATCTTTTACACATTATAAAAGGAGTAAGCCCACCGTATATTATATGATGAATGAGTCAGCTACTTTTGTGGTTTGGAAAACCCTTAATGCTTTATAGTGAAAAGGGTGGATTATAAAATGCCCCAAAATACTGCCTTTATATGGCAAAATCTACAGTAGAAAACATAAAAACGAATAAATTATTCTGGCACTTTATTATCAAACCTTCCTTGTGAATGCGGCCAATTATAACAACTACAGAGAGAAATCACTCATTCACTAAGAATAGATGTACTTAACTAAAAAGCGCAATGAATCCTCTAACAACATTGCATGGCATGAAATCATCAATCAGGTTTTAAATAGGAGATATTGTCAGGTGTCCCTTGACAATTATTCTACTGATGACAGTAGTAACTATATTGACATTTATGATATTAATCGTGAATTCAATTGAACTATTTTGTGAATGTTGGCTTATCCCTCTGTACATAGATTAGTCACACTGATAGCTCAACTCAGATTAGATGAATGGAAGCCATCAGTCTCTATGAAGGTCTGATCCACCTACTCAGAAAGAAGTCATGGATATAATTACCAGGATGAGAAATTCAGCAGCAAGTTCTGATGAGATCAGTTCATTTCAGGTAGATGTGTCCCACGATTAACAAGCCACAGACAAATAACTCAGTGGAAAATTAACTTACTTAATAAATTCCATTTTGCAGCCCTAAACATTAAGTGTAAGTTATCAGGCTGCAGCTTTCATGGATTAGTCCACAAATATATTCTTGACAGACAACAACTTGTGGTTGCAAACAAATGGATTTTGGGCAGTGATGATTTGTTTTTGGACAATTATTTGACGCTTCATCTTGATCAATTACCCTTGTTATTTCTACTGAGCACACTTGATCTCAGCAGATAATCCTCCCGCCCAATGTTTCATTCGTGCCCCAAAGAGACTCAGCTATATTTCCCATTAAAACTCAGTGATCCAAACAGTCTTGATATTATATACGACTTGCCTCTGCAACACAAAGTGCCGGATGCCTCAGAACCTTTTACAGTTAAATTCAATACAATTCTGGGCTGCACTGATAACATGGGGGCTCTGCAGAAGAGAAGGCAGAGTAGACTGTGCTGGAGGAGGCTTGGGTTTTTCAGTGCATACAAAAGATTACTCAACATGTTCCACCAATCTGCGGTGACCGGCGCGCTGCTCCTTGCAATGGTATGCTGGGGAGGAAACAAAAGCGCTGGGGAGGCAGGCAGGATAAACAAACTGGTGAAAACTGGCTGTAATGTAGGGCTGAGTTTGGACAGCCCGTAGGCAGTAGCATACGAGAGGATGAGGACAAAACAGAACTCCATCTCAGGCAGCACCTCCTCGCCCCGTGACGGTGAGCGGATGCAGCAATGGAGCACCTTTTGCCCCCACCTCCTCTCCCTGAGATGTAACATAAAGCTTTTCAGGCACTTTTTTGAGCCGACCATCATCCACAGAATATACAATGGTGCAAAGCTTTCTGCAACCACCCATGAGGGAGTCAAAGCAGGGAGCCAGCACGGCACTGCGCCAGTCTAACAAGCTGCTGTGCTCCTATGCACTATTTTACATATTGTATCTAGTCATTTGCTGTACTGTTTTTTCTCTGGACAAACACATGGAACTCTGTCATGGAGTTTTTGGAATGTGCTACTGATGCATGCATGTTTAGCAGGGTGTATAGTTATTTACATTGCATGTCTGCATGCCATAGTGGTTCCAATGTTTTGTACCGGATACATACTGATAATTTTATATAGCCGTGTGCTTATCCAAGTTCATTTATGCATATGTTTATACATACCCACATATTCCTGCATATTTACTTCTACTGTATGTATCAAGGACCAGATGGGTTTAATTGCTATTTTGAGTGAATGTTATTTATCTCTCAGGTGAAATCTCTTGAGGAGATTTCATTAGTGCCATACCTGATCACATATTCACCATCAGGGCCCGCAGTTTGTAGAACAACTCGCCTGAAGAGCGCATGCCAGCTAAACCATCTTTGTAAGTGTCGGTCGGTCAGTTAGTCGGTCAGCACTTAGGTTCCGGGCATATTTCATAATCTATTTATTGGATGGCATCAAATTTTAGCACATTTATGTTGGCAAGAGGATGAAACCTGGCAATTTAAGTGAACCTATGACCCTCCCTCTAGCACCGCCAGCAGACCCAGCAGGGCACTGCGTTTGTTTACATCTCTGCTGAAGACTCACTTCCATAGGGCTTGATGTCATACATTGATTTATCTGAATATGCATGGTTATATTTATATTATTAATATTTTTTATATTTTCAACTTATCTTCTCTGAGTAGGTGGACCTTTCTGTGCTTTTCTGTTTTTACTCCGTGCTGTATGTTGTGAAGTTGTTTTTGTTACCACTACTCCTGCTATTGCTACTACAGTCACTACTAATGATAATAATAATATAATTTCTCACTCAGAGTTGAAGCAAATGTTGGTATAAAAATTCCAACAATCACATGTCTGTTTCTTGACAGACAGATTAGAAAACTTTCATGAAGAAAATGAAAAGAAGAAGACATTTTCTGAATATGGAATGAGGGGAAAAACATAAGTCTCATTGTTCTTGAGGAATCTTTCCACCACTGTTTTGATTTAGCCTTCTCTCACATACTGCGGTGCTGTGCGTTCACATTTGCTACCGCCTCGAAGAGATATACATCACAGAAAAGATTTGTTAGATTATTCATGATGAGCAGCATGGCTGAACACTCTTTATTTATTACTTATAAAATTTTCAACTTATAGATCACCCATTACCTTGTGCTTCATGGGAAGCAGACACAACATTTTTTTTCCCAAATGTGCTGTCTCAATGCATTCAGTTACATTAACATTACCAGTAAATTTCAGCTGTTTCTGTTGAACCAAATTACTTAACTTTTTCCCTATCACACAAATTCTGTCTTTCTGCCTGTGAAAACTCATGCTTACTCACATGTTTATACACCCTTTCCTATTCACCTACCATTCATCTTCTATGACTTCATTTTCTGCATCAAGGCTATTTAAATTTACTTGATGTCCATTTCTCGTTTATGTATTGTGATGTCTTATACAATTTCCCAGTATGCCGTGTTCTGTTGCCATTCTGTTATCATCTTCTTCTGTCATCCAGCTTAGCTGTGGCCTTGTCTTTGATGTATTTTTTTATTTCCTTCTTTCTGTTGATTTGTTGAAATAAGTTTTTTTTTTCATGAGCCACTTTTTTAATCTCATAAATATGTTTTTCTCACACCTTGTAACAATGAATTTTATCCTTGTTTATATAGTAGAGCAGCTTAGTATTGTAACTTAACTATACTAAATAAAATACAGCAGGAGTTGTAGATTTTCGGTTTTTTAATATTCAGTCTCATCTCTACAGTTGCTGTGCTGAACATTTGCCCAGGGCAAAGGGATATGCATTGAATTTTTTAAGAATAATTGGCCACCATTTTCACCTCAATGAATGTAGTACATACAATCATGCTCTGACTGAGTCTCAGTCATTTCTGTATCGCAACAGTTTTTGTTAGTGCTGATCTCTCTCTCTCTCTCTCTCCCTCTCTCTCCATCACACAGACACACCTTATAAGTATAGACAAGACCTCTCCCCACTCCTTGGCAACATACACACATGCACGACCCTTTTCATGCCTATGAGAGGCCAGACTTCTAGAAAATGGCGCGTCTGTTTACTCTGAAAGGTTCAAAGATAATTTACCTGGATTAAGGAAGCCATCTGTGCCTGCCATCCCAGATTGCTTTGGAGGTGTCTCAATAAATACTGAGCAGCCTGTGTGGCAGGCATTGCAGTGGAAGGGAGAGAGAGGTTTATACTAAAGCGGGGCTTAATGCTCCTTTTTACATCAATTACTATAGGGTGCACAGTGGTGACAGACACACCGTGGCCTCTGCCCACTGGCCTGTTCCACCGTGCAAATCAATAAGTGTGCCACAAACTGAGTTCATGCATTTGAGTCTGCATAGACTTTTGCTCAAGGTTTTGTGGTCATGGGTATTCATGGAGTTTGAGAAACAATCATTACCCTTCTGGACAGGTCTCATCAGCACTGATGTCATGGGGTGTGGACAGGATCTTGAAAATCAAGCCACAGTTTGGCCTCAAGGTGACTTTGACCTGCAGTTTGGAGATTGTTCCACTTGCATATTCAAGAATGTAGATTACCCAATGACCATTATGCAGTACATAGAGAAATTTGCATCTTCACATTTACACTGCAAAAATAATACATCTTAACAAGTCATTTAGTCGCACATTCAGTGTCAAGATCTTGTTTTTCTTCAAACGAGTCAACATAGGGTGAGACAGTCCTTCCAATGGTAATCAACTTGTTTCCATAATTTTTTTGAATTAAGTGTCATTTTCTTGATACTAGTGGGCTGATCTGCCCTTTTTGCCTCGTTTCAACATACAGTATTTACTTGTTCCCGGAAAAAAAATAACTAAACAAAATAAACAAACACACAAACAAACAAAAAAATCCTGAAACATGTGAAACTCCACTGAAAACAAGTGGGATTATCCCCTCTGACTGCCAGATTTCTTTTTCTTCCCCCCACTGGTTTTAAGAAAAACAAGATTTAATGACTCAATATGAGACCAAATGACTTGTTAAGATAATGATTTTTTTTTTAACAAAAATTGTCATTCTGTAGCCACAGTGTGACAGAAAAAAGAAATAAAAATAAAAAATAATATAATAATAATAAATAAATAAAAATGCCTAAGGTGAGGGTATTGATTTTTTAAAAAGGCTGCATCTGGTGGTTTCTAGCAAAGTGCTGGAGTGCCCCCCACCCCTAACACACATACACACAAATATCTCTCTCTATATAAAACTATCTACTTCAACATTTTACTGTCTACCCTCAAAGACACACACACACACACATCTTCTCTAACTGAAAAGAGACACCTAAGTAGCTGCACAGTTATTAGATGATGTGTGGGTGTTTGAACGAGTCATCACTCCAGAGGAAGGAGGCTACACATGCCTGCAGACACACAGAGAACGGCCAGATCTCACCTAAAGGTCCAGTTTGACTACTGGTACAGTGTGGTCCACATCCCATGCCTCGATTCTGGCCCAAATGAAACAGTTTTTGCCTTAGCCGATCCCCTCTTTCAGAGATGAAATAGCAGGAGAAAAGAGCTGACAGCTGAGTAAAATCTTAAAAAAAAAAAAAAAAAAAAAACCCTTCAGAAAATAAATTGTTGCTGCTTTTCTCACTGTGATTAGAGCGGAGAAGTTTAGACCTGAGCAGCTATATCCGGATTATTTCCCAGCTGCTGCAAACAAGAAAATGAAACCGCAACATTAATTTTCAGAGTACTAAAAAACAGTAGCCCTGGATCAAACAGTGCACACGCACACACACACACAACCACACACACACACACGCACACTATATTTGTTGCTTGGACGTGAACACACACTCACTTACCTGCCTACAAGTTATGGCGTAGTGTATGTGTGGCGAGAATGTGAAGCAGTCAGCTCATGCATCTATGCCAGAGATATACCTGGCTTTATGGGTGAGCCAGGGGAGCTAAATATTCTGCTGATGCTGCACACGCCTGTGGATGCACCCAACTATACACACACATATATAAACACACACACGCACGGGCACGTGCACTTGCAGCCCATACCTTCACAGTCTGCACACACACATGCATACACAAGCTGGGGCGTTCCCATGTCTCTCTGTGAAAGCTATTACCCGCACCAAGTGCAATCCATATTGTTGAAAACTTTAATAAATAGAACACTGTACTGTTGGTATCATCTTCAGAAGCAGAGGAGAACATTATTAGTCTGTACTTGCAAGCATTTAACTGAACAGTAACCAATTGCAGTGTTATACTCCACCACTAGAAGGTATCCTCCACACTCAGCAGTCTTCTCCTTTTGGAATATGACTGTTTTGATAGCTGCAGATAACAGTGCTTTGGAATGAAACACATTTTAGAGCATCTAGCAGCTTAGTATGACGAGGGAACACACTTTATCCGACATTAAAGGCATTGTACCCTTTTTTATGGTGAGTTGAGCCCAAAGAAGAACATTGTAAGAAGCCACATTCAGGTGCGGAAAGATCTGAATGATTCATGAGTCATTTTCCTGTGTGTGAATGTAGCGCTGGTAGGAATGGGGTTGTTTCACTCCCAGTTGAGGCTGGAGGCTGCTAGCGCTGCTGCCGAAGAGTTCTTGTTAAGCGCTCTGTCTCTGTCTGATTCAGTAGTGTTGCATTTGTGTTTCACGGCTTCACACCGCACAGATGCCATAACCTGGAAACACTCCGAGGTGCCAGAATGAGGTCAGATGTAGTCTGGCCTCACACAGCCAAGGCTTTTTCCTGTTCTCGAACCCCTGCCCCCCGCCTCTCTCTCTCTCTCTCTCTCTCTCTCTCTCTCTCTCTCACACACACACACACACACACACACACAAATATTGAAACAAAAAATTCAGTGTCCGCAGAATGAATCTTCTGCATGAGATACTGCATCACTCACCACAACACTGCTCCTTTATCACTGCATGTGTATTTTGAACGTGAAAACTCTGATCCCTGTTGGAGTCACAAAGAATGAAGAGACAAGTTGTACATGCACCAGCTGTGTTCTCCCTCTCCCTCTCCCTCTCTCTCTCTCTCTCACACACACACACATTCACAAATACTGACACTGGCAGACAGTGAGAGGGCAGAGGATAAATGACACATTTCCTGAGGAGAGCAGCCAAAGTTATTTGTTATAATTCAACTCCAATTTCAATATTTTCAAACCTTCTCAGAGATTTATAAGTGCTGGCTGAAGGAGCATCCATCTTGACCGAGCCCTGGCTGGCCTCACTGTGCCAGTGTCACATGATCGATGTTTTCCCTGGCGTCCTGACATCGTCAGGAGGTCACATGGGCCTCCGTCAAGCATGGTTAATTTTGCATTCTCAGCTCTACTGCTATTAGCATATGAATGTCCTCATAGCCATACAGATTCTACATCCATGCATGGGGATTTCAAAAAGTGGCCCTTTTTAGGGAAATGTGAAAAGACCGGAGGGGACGGAGTGGAGGAAGGAGTGGATGGGGACTTGGCAGGATGTTTTTACAGCTGTCATGGTGATGAATTAGGCTCTTATGATTAATCTGTATTTAAATGTAACATTAGCATCTCCAGACAGTCAGACCCAACGCATTTTCAGTGGACCATAGCCATCCCACAGCAAAACATGTTGATTATATTGAACACACTCAAAGGAGCGAAGCAAAGACTAACTACAGCATTGCTACTTCTGCACGATAGAGCTGAAAATCAACGTCTGCAGCTTAAACAGTGACACTTTTCAAAATAATAAATATCTCAGGATACTCAAGATTTAGGGATAACAGATGTGACAAGTTGAGTAAAAATCTTAGTTTTTGTCTTCATAACCCCAGTGTTGCTGTGAAATGAAACAATGAAGAGACTCTGAATGCACTGCTATAAAAGCTTACTCATCCATTGACTCTGTGAAGACAAACTCTCCTCCCATCTCCATTGTGTGTCTACACGCCGGCTTTTAAGAGTCAAGGTAGCGTTAAAGTGAGAGTTGAGTTCCCACCCCTGCCATTTAGTTCCCACACGACCTTGCAGAGATACAAAAGCGGCCACGCCGAACAGCTGCCCACTGGGGCGACTGATTTATGGAGGCTAAATCAAACCTCTAAAACTCCAACAGCTGACCTGAGCGGGGAAGAGAAATAAAAATCTCGCCGTGCGTATTATTGCACTTCTGAGGCTCTTGTCCTCTCCATTTCAAGGCTTCACTTGTCATTAGTGCGCATAATAAGAGCTTTCCCATATGCTTCTGTCCACAGATGTTATGATTGGAACATAACATGTTATGACTACACATTCCCAAACAGCGCTGAGGGTCAAGTGTGGGACAGACTTAGTAGGAGAGATAAAGCGGGAGAGTTGCCATGGAGCTGTGAATACTGCTGCTGGTAAAAATCAAACATGATATGATGTTAATTGTGCTTGAAAGGATGAAGTGACAGCCTGTTCACTGACTCAGCTGTCCTACGTTTTATCAAGTAGGTTGACTGTGAGGAGACTCTAAACTGAAGCTATCCTGCATCTAGGCTATATACCATCATCACTGCTCCAGAGCTGTGTATGTTAAATACATTTAAAACAATGTTTACTCCCAACGCAGAATATTTACACTACAGATAATTCCCTCAAGGTTTTTGGTAAGCAACAAAGCAGATCCCTGCCAGTGCCTTACTTCCTTTAACACAAATTCATACTGTCTTTAATCAGCTGCCAAAGCATCCACAGGCCACTTTTCTTTGGCATTATTCATTATTGCTTCGCTGGATGGTCTTTTGACGATTCTTTATTTCCAAAACACCATGAAAACCATCTGTTTTGAAGAGATCAGCAGCAGTACAGCATTGTCAACAAACAGGGAGAAATTGAATGTTGAAGAAGCTGTTGCTGTTCACTGTAATTGTGAAATAAGATGGTCAGCCATGTCTGTGAATTTACTTGAAGATTTAATTTTGGGAGCCATCTAAAGATGGCCGATTGAAGGGACCGTGGAGATGTTCTTAGTTCCTCTTGGCTGAACTGATAGGGGAACGGGAGATAAGAACGCCAAAGACCCGACTATGATTAATGGCTTGGCATACTATCTTAATGCAGACACTGTGTGAAATATGCCTAAAATATGTCTGAAAGCACTTTGTACGTTTCAAGCACAGCCTCAGCCCCAGAGTTTTACTGTGCCTTCATGACATAAGAAAAGACAGAATGGATATAATTTGACAAATATTTGGCAGGTGGAGGTTCTTTTAAAGGACAAGTCCAGGGAATAGGAATTTTGACAGTGATCCCACAGAGCCCACATTATGTGTCCCTAAAAAAGCAGGAAAGAAAGGAAGAAAGAAAGATCTGATTTAAATTTACATATACGAACCGTCCCCCACCCTTGAATTTTTATTCACCCAGTGTGAATGCCAACATTTTTTGACCTTGCCGTTTTTGCTGCATGCTAATTTATACAAATGTAAGCATTTTTTCCCTTCAAGCTCCATAGCTGGAGTTTGTTAGCTTTTTTGGGTGGATGAGGTCTTGCTTTGAAATTGCCCAACTCTCTCTCTCTCTCTCTCTCTCTCTCTCTCTCTCTCTCTCTCTCTGTGTCTTTCTCTCTCCCTGTCCCTTGAGAATGGAGTGTGTGAAGAGGACCAGAGAGAGGGGATGAAGTGTGCAGGGTAGAGGATGGGGGGATCATCAAAAACTGAAATTAAAGATTTGCAGCGGTTCACTGCCTCTTCACTGAAATTAAAGACATCCATGCATTTTGAAAAGGGGAAAGACCAGTTTAATGAAAATGTACACACTGTGGCAAATGTCTTTGTAATGCTCGGGTAATAAAGCGTTGGAGATGGGATGGGTAGAAAAAATATGGTAATATATTTTGGATGAATAAACAGAAAGAGTAAACATTACAGAGGTAAATAGTTTGGATATGTGGCCCTCTCATCAAAGCTAATGCCCTGCTGTGTAAATTTGCCAAAGTCTTTGTGCGTAATTGATTCACGTAAAGGATAAGCTGTGTTTTGCGATAAGAGGGCGGTTTGAGAACAATTTTGTTTGAGGAGAAATTGCAATTTCAATCCAAGCATTTCATGCAAAGGACAAAAATAAATGAATCATTGTGAGGAATGGGAGGTGCATCTAAATAATCTGACTTAATGTTAGCCAGTATAGCTGAATCCAATTACTGCTTCCATTTTCCCTCTGCATAGCAAAGTGCATCTGAAATCCTTTGCAGAATACGAACTAGCTGTGTTTCTAACGTTTAGAGGTTAATGATATGAAGAGCTGCATGTGTACTGTATACTTGATGACTAAGTGCTCTCGCAATCAACCCCCTCAGGCATATGGTGCAACTCCTGGCAAGTCCAGTGTGCAACAGTATGCAACTTTCTATAGCATAATGAACAGTCAATCACCTTCATTTGCATCATCATTAGCCATCAATTATAATGATGCAGAGAGGTAAATATTTTGCAGAGGAGAATTCCCTCGAACCAGTCTGCTCACCTCATTCCACCCTGCTGTCTCTTTGCTGGTGGAAAATATATTCCATCACATCCCGAACAATAAGTGAGAAAGGCAGAAGTACAACCGGGCTGACATGAAGATGAATGACAGATATCCTAGGATCTCTCTCTTACAAAAGCTCTGGCGTTCACCCTAATCTGTGCCCTCAAAACCTCAAACACATGCACACCCTGACACAGCCAGGTGCCATTCAATCAAACAATAACTGGGTGAAAAGCGGATATTCTTTCCAGTTGTTTTAATTTGTTCCCACCCGCTGCAGGAGGGCCGGGGTAATAAAATGCCAGTTTAACACATCACCACACCCCTCACAGCATCTCCACACCTCCCTTTCTCCCTTCATCTGCCCTTCCCTCCCTCCCTCACTTAGGTCTCTGGCATTTGCATTTATAGTGGGTTGCGAAGGGAGAAAAAAATGCCCTTGCGTTCTTTAATTTCTTTATTTATTTAATTATTTTTGATTATGCAAGTCTTCCTGTCTACCGTTACTCACCTCATTCTCCGCCTTTCTCCATCCCTCCATGAATGTCCTCCCTTCTTTTCAGTGTCTTGTGCTGAAATGGAGGTAAAGGTTAACTCAGCTCGCTGTGATGTTAAGCAGGGGTGCTCCCAGGTATCACTAAACACAAGATGAAAGCATTAATAAAGAACAGCAAAGGACCTGGGCGAAAACAATTGCAGGCTATTATGAAAAAGGAGCTGGATCAGGTGAGAGTACCTCTCTCTCCCCTCCCTCTTTCCCTCCTCCGGCCCATCACCTCTCTCCCCAAAGCAGTGTCAGAGTCCCGCTGGTGTAATTACAATGACAAAGAAGCCTATGGTGTGTGTTTGTCTCAGAATCAACCTCTGTGCCCCTCAAATTGTTTTATGATGGAGTACTTGACATGAGTTATTGCCCTTCCTTCTTTTGTCACCAAAGGACCAACAGTGTTGATTGCAGCAATGGCATGCTTAAGTACACAACTGTGCACCAGCCATTTTAATTATATCTATCATACAGTAGACTTACTGGGCTGCCTGAATGTGTTTATTGTATATGGACAATATTACCCTGTTGTCCAAAGAACATGCTTCCCTCTGAGCAAGATAAAACACACACACACACACACGCAGACACACACACACACCAAAACAGATTGACGTGTGCAGAAAATTGTATGGTGGGTTGCTGCTGTAGCCCAACCACCTGATAAGCCAAGTTAATGTACTGAACATCTGGTGTGCCACAGGTTTGATAGCACTGACAAACAGCAGAAAAGCAGGGTGAATATTTTCATTGTACACGTTTATCTGAGAAGTGCATACAGTATGTACACACATGTGCATGCACATGACATCAAACGCTTGTGCCTGCAAGTAAACAGACAGACGCCCTGGGCCAACTGTAGATCTGCACGCACTGAACGATTGAGTAATGACTTTGTGTGCTTTTCCAATCACAATCCTACTGCTACTACTAATACTACCGCCGCAGGTACTAATATTAGTATTATTTATTCTACTAATAATATTACTACTGCTCCTACCACTAATAATACCAATCTAAATCAGATACTCTCTCCATCGATCCAGCAGCCAGGCCTAAAGGTCCCCAACCTTCAAGCGGCAATATCTTACACACCACACATTTACAACAAAAGCACATTAACAACAGTACATTAACATCTTGACTACTCCTCAAATAAAATAGCAACAATATAACAGTATTTCTACTTGGAGAGATTAATACAAGGTAGCAGAATACTTTCAGCATTACAGCATTACATATTGTAAATACAGAAAAAGAAATGAGTATCTCACAAAAGTGAGATACTCATCACTTTATCTCCAAATATGACAGGGTAAACAGGAATTTAACTTGGCATACTCAGAAGACCATTTAAATAGCAGCTGTTCTGCATTGTTATAAAATGTGGCACGGAGGAACATTTATGTTTCTATGCAAAACACCGATTTTAGGTAATACCTTGGATTATGTCGCTGACTGCAAAATACATTTGAAAGCAAGTCTTCCCAATACACACAGGTACAGGTGTGCAGACTGTTGTTTGATATTACCATGTGCAAAATAAAAACTGTAATGTACATAATCACACAAAAAAGAAGATTTTAATTTGCATTTACACTGTACTGGGAGGGATGAAGCTAATGTGGACACCGGGTAACTGCTTTAACCTCGCTATCTTGCTCTCAAACACCAAGCTCAGGGAGGGTGCTGTACTTATTACGGTTTAAATTATTATGTTTACGGTTTGCCTAGACACTGCTGTAATTTCAATCAAACAAACTTCCCCCACATACAAAGCACAGCTCATTACCTCTCACCTCTGTGGACAGACTGTTTTGTTCCCCTGATTGGAGGGCCTCAGCTCCAATTAACATCTTAGAAGGCTGACATTTCAAAAGAGACTCTGTCCTCTCTTGTTTGGAGCACATAGTCTCTTTAATGAAGGTGCACAAATAGGAACTGCTGGTGTGGATGTCTGGAGGTGTTTGCTTTGATCCTTTTCAGATTCTGTGTGAATAGGTATGTGTGCTGAATGTGCTCCCCTCGGAAAATGTCCATACCTGGTTGTCACATTGTAAAATGTGATTGAGCGTCAAAATCTAGTGCATTACTAAGACTTACAGGAATTACTTTGTTAGCATGCATTAGATGAATACTGAATACATATGTGTGCGGTTGGGTGTATGTGTGTGTGTGGGGTTGGGGGGTATTCCAGGTTTAGCCTTGGTGTCTCAGGTGTTGCATGAAAATGAGTCTACATCCCACAGGTTCTGTGGCAGCTCCATGCTGATCTCCAGACTTCTGGCACTATTACTTTCATTCCTCAACCCACATCTTTTCTGTCGATGGCATATCACTACACAGCCTCATTTTTTCACGTTTACAGGTCCTATTTTAAAAGGTAGTGGTAATGGTCCCCTTCACCGTTAATTAAAAATTCAAAGCATTGACACAATAGAAAAAATAAAGATAGCTTTCTTTTTGAAGTCTGATGTTGGATGAAAGGGCGTTGGAAGCTGAAAATGAGAGCAAAATGTGAAAAGAACAGAAATAACAACATTAGGCCCTGTTTCATATGCATGGCTGCATCCACTAAGCCCTCAGTCCACACTGCCTTTCTCTTTTTGAGGCACGGTGGATTTCAAGCCAGCCGCTATCTCTTTCTCTCCTGCATAATGTAGGTCCAGCTGGCCACACTGTTTTAGAGATGTCACGCTGGGTCACGTGCGTGACGCTATTTCTCTTCCCCGTTGCACCAGGCCCTACAGGTTGTTTAGCATTTCAGACAGGGCTCTTGTGTTGCCTCACAGCCAAGCACAAGGGCGCTTGGGGATGTCATCTCCTCAAAGCTAATTGCTGTGCCCTTCTCTTAACGAAACAAGCTCAGGAAATAAATAACTAATGTGCCCCTTGGTACGCTCATTAGCTAACTGCAAATTCCCCATTCCTCAACTTTTCTTGCTCTCACTATCTCACTCCATCGAACTCCAGCTTTCACTCTTCATCACCCCCAACTCACCAGCCACACAATTCTTCGCTCTTGCTTTGAATAGATTTTTCATAGAGAGAAACTCAAAAAAGGAATCTGCTTTGAAGTAGCTGAGGGGTGACTGGTAACTCAACCAAATGGCGCCCACTTTAAGCCACTTGTCTTGGTCTTTGTTTGTCCATACAGTTCATTCTTCCTCTCATCTACTCCTCTGTCATTCACAGCCTCTCTCATTCTGTCGTTCCTTTTGCAAAGAGAGATCAGCATAATGAGGATTTTAAAGGGTTTCACTGCAATCTCTTTGAAGTATTCTTGCACCCTGATCTGGTTAAAAACAAACAGCTTCAGTCAGCAGGCAATGAGAAATCTTGTTATCATTTCTGGCACATAAGTCAACGCACCCATCGCATTTTGACAAATTCTTTTATGGTGAATTTCAATGAGGGATGGAAGTGCCAAAATCATAAAAACACTGTCCTTCTCTTTCCTCAGTGTTGCAATTCATAATATAGTTAACATTCTCAGGAGTTATGTTAATGATTTACTCAAGGATCCACCATGTTCAAAACGGTGTTGCAGTACACAGCGATAACCATCTGAACAAAAGTAATAGCAAGGTAATGAGTAGGTTTACCTCCTCCGGGTCAGCAATTTAAATGGGAAATAGCCTGCGTGTCACTTTTCCCATGTCAAATCATAATGGAATGTGGCAACATTCAACCTCTGATTACACTGTGCATAACATTACAGTAAATAAATTGATTCTGGAATTCATAGCCATCTAAATTTGCTATAAAATTGGTTTCCATAAAAAATAGCAGAGGAGTGCTGGGATGGGCAGAATAGCCCCTGCATTACATACATGGCAATCTCTCATCCATTCATAACTAGCTTTTACACCCAGGGGAGAGGTTGAGCAGATTGATTTCTGAAAATCATGAATCTTTGGTGTAAAGGCTGGCTTACTGAGCTTAATTTTAAGGCTGGGGGATATCTGGACACATAACACTTATATCAGAACTAATGTCTGCCTAAACCCACAAATAATCAAAAGGCTATACCATGAATAAACCTGGGCAGAAATTGAGTGTCCAGGCTTTTTTTTTTTCCCACAGAGAAAATATTTGATTTCTAATACAATATAAACACAAGCTGCTGTTTGGTAAGTCAGCCCTCTCCCTATCCAAAGGCAAGCCGTCCTTGGCCAACCCAGAGTCTTTGGTTGTTGAAACATTAGGGTTTAGTTCTCCATTAGCGAACCGTGCCATCCTGAGCCTTGTCCATCATGAAATACTGGTACTTACAAGTGTAATTTGATAAATCAAACTGTAAAAATGTCACCTTTTCACAGTTATCTCAAGAACACTTTTTATGGATCAGTCCTGTTGTAAAATTCTACAACAGTATCTCTGTAGTACTTGGAGAAGTTGGGCAAATTAAGATGTCACCCTACAAGTCATCACAAAGGGTAAGAGAAGGTAAGGAGTGAATAAGTAAAAGCACCTGTCTCACTGGTGCTTGTTTTCAGGAGGAAAGGAGCTTATTTCCCTAAAAGCTGTTGCCTGTGGGGAGGGGCAGAATATTAATGAGTCACAGCATGCAAAAGCACATATGCTTACATACCATATGTAAAATGTACACACACACACACACACACACACACACACAAACCCAAAGATAAGTCCGTAAACATTCGGCAGAGAAACATGAATACCTATTAGTCCTTAATGAGTCACTTTGAGAACACATCACCTCAGTCTACGATCAAGTACATTATCGATTGCTTGAATGAGAAAATGTCTTCAGAATTAATTCTCCTGTTTGGATCTTGTCCCTAAAGGAGGAGTGATGTTGTGTTTAGCTCTTGAATATAACCTGCATTTAGAGACCAAGATGATGAGGGATGTTCTCCATGATACGGCTATGGATGTTGATTACTTAACATGCCAGAGCCTGACATCAGCAGCCAACTAGCAGCGGGTAGGAGGCCTGTATCAGCTTAGTTTAGATTTACCGTGCACATGATGAGGCTCAGCAGCCATTTCTTAACTTAATGGCTCTGCCTCAGGTAATGGTAGAAAGCCGGAGCATCTCCCAAATTAATTTTGATTTCTGAGCTTGACTCAAACCTAATCAAGTTTCTCCAGAGTGCCGTGCTACGCTTGTATAGATTTCCTATGAACCACACACACACACATACACCCGGCACACATTTGTATTACAATGCTTCTGAGAAGCTTCATCGACTATATTGAATCCGTAATCCCTTACCCTAACCTTAACCTTCTCCATTACATGCCTTAACATTAACAGCAACCCTAAGATAAATTCCATTATAATTTTAACCTTATAGCCTCAGTCCAAGTCCTAACTTTGAAGTAGCCATGAATGTAGCAAACAATTAATCCTAAACCTAAAGCAGATAGCCCTGTAGAAATGAGGAAAATGCAAAATGTCAGCACTTTGGATGATTCTAATGTTGCTTCATAAAATTGGTGTGAGTATGAACTCTAAAACACAGAATATGTAGCGTGGACACAAACAGGTCTCTCCCATTTCTCCACATGTGATATGCAGCCATATGTGAGTCTTGTTTACAGCCAAGACTGATGGGCCCACTCTATATATTTGGATGGGGTTTTGCTGCCAGCCTCTTTTGGTGCAGGAAACCATAGAGAGTATTGAACAGTCAGGCTCAAGCCATCGGATGGCACCCCACACTAAAAGGATCCGCTATGCAATGGAAATCAAGGTTGAACGCTAATGGTTCAGAGAAGAAAGATGTTGTTGCATCTTTTATATTGAGGTATTGATGACAACAACCCAAGGCACTGTCTGGGTCTGAGTTAGCCACAAAAGTCTGAAATAGTCCCTCGAACGTCGTTCTTTAAATTGAATTAATAAATTCATCAAGAAAGGAAAGCCATTACGGTGGAGAATCTGTGTGGAATATCCTGTTAGTTCAGTCTGGATATCTGAGAATGAACAGTTATTGCTGGATGACCAGGCAGTGGCTGACACTGAATGTATGAGTTCACATAGGCAAAACACAAGGCAAAAGGTTCCTGAGCTTGCCCAGCTTCTTCACAAAAGAGAGGAGGTGGGCAATTCCAGCAGCCATCCCACCCACTCAAAAAAACATAAATCTTTTTCAAAATATTTCTCACACTGTTTGCTGTCACTTACACACATGTTCTGCAGGCGGGAAAGGGAGAGTTAATGTCGTGACCTTGCCTCTGAGTCTGTTTCCGAGAGCCAGAGAAGACAATGGCAACCTGTGCGCAACCCTTATATTTATGCACATAATCATAGACTCAAGCCACTTTTAGAGCTACCTGTCAAAATCAGGGACCAATCTGCAAGAGTGATTAGTTATGCCTGGCTGAGTTTGCTGAACATTCTCCATCTGTATGCAGTTGTAATGTATGGAAAAAGCAGAGTTGGTAATAAGACTTGAGACTGACAAGGTTAACCTGATGCAGATGCGAGATAAACAGTTTGGCATGGATGGAGGTCACCAAGGTCTGACAGTTTGAAAGGCTTTTGGGAGCACTTTTTCCTTTTTTTGTAAGGGGATGCTAAAAAAAAAAAGGAAAGGTAGAAAAACAAAGCCAAATTCACACGGCCACACTGAAGCCCAAGTAACCTACTATAACAAACTAAAACATTACTGCTACTACTTCTACTACTATTAATATTACTTCTGCTGCTACTAGTAGTACTACTATTGCAAATAATAACTTGAACAATAACAAAAACAATAACAACAATAATAATGATAATGATAATGACCAAACAAAAAAAATCCAACATATGCAGAACACGTAAAACTTCAAAATAAAAAAAAAGGAAAAGAAAGAAAGGCGTTGTCTCGACAAAAGGCATACATCAGACTATTGTGTCAGCGTTTTCTGTAGTGTAAGAGTATCTTGATGTTAAGAACAGCTGCTCCCATTAATTGTTTCAAATGGCTCTGGCATTCTCTTCTTTATTTTATCCCACTGCAGTGAAACGTAACAGCAACTGGCAGGAATGCTTTGTCTGCGAATGTCTGCGTAAGACTGCAGGTTACCATGCTGAAGGAGCACTTTGAAGTCTGCAGAAAACATCAAAACATACGAGTGCTGGTTTAGGGTTTTTGCAGATGGGCTACTAGAGGGAAGCAAGGTCTGAGACAGAGATCTGTGGCAGTGAAACAGACTGCAGACATTGTTGCTCGATGTAGTACATTTATCATCAGACTGTGTTTTATATTTACCCCCGCTGCTTGACCTTCTCTTTAAGTCCTCTATTAGCCTTGGTTTTTAAACCTTATTGAAGTAATACATTTCCCATTTCCTCCAGTGCTGCTGCAGCCAACGCCGCAGTGAGAGAAATGAACTAACCGAACTCAAGTGTAACACTGCCGTTCCATTTCCAGTTGCCTCTAGCTGAGGATCAGCGGTGTGAGGGAACTACCTCCCTGGGTGTCAGTCAGAGTGTGGTCTATAGGAAATGACACAAGAGCTGACCACATGCTGTTCCTGCTTAGTGGGATAAAGACATGTCAAAACCCCCTTGCACCTTAATATGATTTTCTTTTCGAGTGCAACAGGCTTATACAGCACACAGAGAATTATATTAGGATTATGGTGAACAGAGACGTGGGCTTCTTAGACCCCATGGTGTGCAGAAACCCTTGTCAGCTGTCAGTCAGAAGAACTGGAACAAACATATTGTGGCTATGATGTCCAAGGCTCTGACACTACCATTTAAATCATTCATAAGAGGGGATTCATTCCACAAAAGCTACAGTATCTTTAGTGTCCCCACTAGTAGAATAGAGCTTATTGAGAAGCATTAGGATTCATGTGCACTTGAAAGCAGACATTCGAAGCAAGAGGCTCAGCTGTTTGATAGGACCTTTGAAAAATTTTATTTTTTCTCAAAGGTACACTATGTGAAACTGCATTGAAATGAGGACTGTTTATATTCAACTGAAGGAAAAATGGGATGAGCATGAACTTCGGAGGTTGAGTCTACATGGTAGACGGTGTCAGCCAGACTCACTGATAGATAATTATTCCTTCTTTTTTTTTTTTTTTTTGGTCAATTGAGTCTAAATGCACCTCAATTAACCCCCAGTTTTGCATAGTGCACGTTCTAAAACCCATACACCCTTGCAAAAGGCATCACTATATAGAGCGGGCATATAGGGTTCCTGTAGTGATTCCCATTCCCACGTTCCCCCTCATATTTGCCATGGCGAATGTAATAATTGGCCATAAAATATTAATCGTTCAAGGTACAACTACCATCAGCCAGCGCCCCCCTATGGACTGTCCAGGTCCCTTACCACCCCCCATCATTTAAATTGATATGGGCCAATTCTCTTCCCTGAATATGAATAACAGACTAATACTCATTAGTCTAATTAAAAAGCACGTTACTGAATGCCAAATAAATAGATTTGATTTAACTGGACAGTTGGATTATCATTATCATTAGTTTCCCCCAGGCGCAAAAGTTTGAATAGAAATTAAGTTTGTGAGTGTTATGCAACAGCTAGGAATTCACATTCAGACTTTAATTAGGTCTCTTATTGATTACAAAAAGCAGCCAGTCAGAGGGCAGAGTGCTAAATTTCACATTCATAATTATCTCACATTAATTATTAATGACAAACAGCATCCAATCAGAAGGTCCCAATGCCAAACAATAAATTTATCTTAATTTTTCCAAAGGAAAAAGTCCATGCTCAGTGAGGTATGTTGTCTGGAAGGCAAGAGGGAGCAGCCTTGTCCTCCTCCAGAGAGCTGGGTAATGCTGGGCATGTTTGACCCACATGCTGCCCCAGCCAGATGTGCATAAAGTGGGCTGCGCCTCCTCGTCACTCTGGATATCAATGAGATGCTCCTGGATAGTGGGGTTGCCTCAATGGGCTGCACCAGCCAGACAGGAACTATATGCTGGCCAACATTTGTCTAAGGAAGACAGCTGAACAGTTGAAATCATTTACTGTAGTCTACTTTTGGTAGCCTGCCTGCTATTCTAAACTTGAAGATGCATCAGCTTGGATTCTGTCATATCATCAGTTTTCTCTTAACCAGAGGGGATTCCAGCAGGCATGGGCCTATTTCTCTGCGAATATAGGCGCTCCCTCATCCAGTTGATAAAATACTGGGACCTGTAGTGGCAGAGTGTGTTAAATCAAATAACCCAGTTCAAAGGCTAAGCCAGGGGTCGGTAAGTAGTCTATAGACTAAGTTTGGCACATTGTGGAGATGCATAGCCTACTAATGCCAGATGTGAACTAACATAAGCCTATTCAGAGCTGTCCAGGTCAGATAAAAAAAATAAATTAAAAAAAAAAAAAAAAAAAAAGATTTGAATGATTTACTGGTGTTATTTTTTTCATGCCACTCAAAATCTCGGCGATTTTAACACCGACTGCTGTCCACTATTGATTCCAGCCGGGACCACAGTGCAGTCGGCCACCTGATCTGTAGATGTCTGTGTGTTTGATTCACTCTCAAGTTTAAAAAGCAGTCTTTAGATGGGGCTAGATTCTCTAGAAGAACAAGGCGAACAGCGAGCGAATCAGAAAAAAAGGCTTGTCTTTAGCAGGGAAAACCTCAGGCAAAAAAAATAGTGATAACAGCAGGTTTGTTGATAGAATTGTGAAAATGGGCATTTTAATGAAGGAATAAACTGGCATTAAAAAAAGACTCACACAAACACCCCCCAAGAACACCTCACAACTCCCTTTCAAAAATATTGCCTCCAGCACCCCCTGACTTTCTCTCGGTGTTGACCCCCAGGGGGCGTTTTTATTTTCTCTGATTTTGACTTTTTAAGAGATAGATTTTATTCCTGATGCTAATGTAGAGGGACTACATTACCCACAATTCTTTAAAGTTCAACCAATAGGAGTTGTTACCATGGTGAAAGAGAAGGCGTTACATGTGACTGACAGTCCATATGGAGAAGTTTTTCATTTGAAATTGCTAGAATGATTTTGAGACGAATATTTTGAATTTTTTGAATATTTTTTTCTGTTCAGAATCGACTTAAATAATGTCATGATCCATCTCGTAGGGGCCTGGTTACACTAACATTCTTGAAATACTGATTTTTTTTTTTTTTTAACTTTGGGAGAAATGGTCCTGGGTGCAAAAAAATGGCCATTAACATTACAGCTCTATTATGACACTTGTACAAAAATTACAGTTTGTTCTGCTATACAGTAAATTTGTGATTGATGTAATATAGATCAAGTAGTACCACTGTATTTATGGCTGACTTGTCATTACTGCAATTCA
This sequence comes from Myripristis jacobus, assembly GCA_900302555.1. Lineage (NCBI taxonomy): Eukaryota > Metazoa > Chordata > Actinopteri > Holocentriformes > Holocentridae > Myripristis > Myripristis jacobus. The sequence goes on along the minus strand of OMLB01043779.1, from coordinate 4,036 downwards.
GGCAGTGCCAGTCTGACGGAAGCGAAGGTTATGTGTATTTTCTCATGCTGAGCTGACAAAATCAATTTCTAGTGCTGGGAATGTCAATAATTAAACACTGGGATGGCAGAAGCCATTCTCGCTTCACAGTGTGCATCTCCAGGCTGATTATCAGCATATACGCTATTTGATCTTCAAGGCTGGTGCAGCCTGGCATCGTCAGTCTTTCATGTGGGTGTGTGGTGGATTCCTGGGCCTGGATCCCACCCTCTAAAGTCTCCCTCTCTTCCTGGCTTACTGGGCTTGGGCCTGGCAGGAGGGAAAGATCTGCCTCTGCGTCATTCTTGTGAAGGTGCCCCTCTGCTGAACGCATTTCTCCCGCTGTGCAGAGACACTTCTCAGCTACACACACCCACACAGAAGAAAAAGGAGCAATCATGGTCAAAAAGTCCATTTAGTTTTACCAGTGGATGTCTGAGCGAGAGAAAGTATGAGTGCACGTATGCACATGCACAAACACACATGCACATCTCAGTCAGGTGATTGGCCTGTGAGACCAGAGAGAGCAATCATTAATACCAGTTAAACAGGAAAATATACACCCCCTTTCAAACCCTCACAATCTCTTCATCAGTCACAGATATCTACACTAATTCTGACTCAAGGTCATCTCCAGGGTGCCTACAGATCTGGCCCCTTACAATAAATTGGAACGGAGAGTCTGTCAGTTTCAGTGTTTTTCAATTACCCAACTAGAAAGAACTTGGGTGGTTTACTGTTTAGTGAACAAAGGAATTTTCTTTCCTCTGGTCAATTTATTTACCCAGAAACATGAGGGAATAAAAAAAAATCCTAATGTATAATAGGCAGGTGTTTGGAGAGTGAGTTCCATTATTTTGTTTTTCAGGGAGGGAAAGAAGGAAAATAAAAATGCAAAAATAAATTGAGAGGGTAGGAGATAGAGATGAACAAAGTCGGAGGGGAGAAAAAGGAAGAGTGCAGGTGGATGTATGAGTCACTCCAGTGCGCTCTCTGTCTGGCCCCAATTGGTGGGTTGGAAAGAAGGAATGGCTCTCCTCAATCCATCCATCCACAGACTGTGCTTCTCACTGGCCTAATGAAACCATAATAGAGGATGACAGCAAGCGGAGTGGGCCCTCGGCCTTCACAGACACAGTGACTGGATCTGTAGATCACTGTTTGTGTGCATTTGTGTGTGTGTGTGTGTGTGTGTTGTGCCTGTGTGTGTGTGAGTGTGCACGGATGCGGGTGACGTGAGTGTACGTGTGGAACCTGCACACACACATAAGTAAGTGTGGCTGTTTGGAAAAGGAGCAGAGAATGAGAGAACAGAAGGGAAAAAGACAGACTGCAGATAAAACTAAAAATGGTGAGCCATCTCATAACTGTGCCAACGGTGTAATCGCGTAGGAAGTCATTACAAATGTGAATTCATTTGAAATCTGTATTACAGTAGCAGGCTGTTGCTGCTAAATAAAACCAAACCTAATCAATAATTCCACTGTGTGCGACCCAGCCAGATGTCTCATATAAAGATAATGTCTTTTCCCTTTTCCCTTTAAATAATGGCTCATTTTTGGGAGGAGACAGAGGGAGCAAAAAGGAAAGCGGGGTGGAATTCGGATGAGGGATATGCTCAGTGACTTTTTCTCTCTTTTCCTGGTTTGCTTTTTTGAGTCTGTTAATCCCATGGCAAACTCTGATGAGACTGCAACTCCCGGGATGTGCTAACAGCACATCAATAATACATCCAGTCCAGCTGCATCCACTAAACACTCAAGCCACACACACACACACACACACACACACACACGCAACACATACACAAACATGCATGCTCTCTATCTCTCTGACACAAACACACACACGAATGCACACTCTCAAAGCTACCCTCTTCGCTCTCCCCTCAACCATGGCTTGCATCCTCACTGCCACTGTCATAAAAGGCCTGCATTATTCATTCGTGGCAGACCAAAAATATGAGTTAAAATCTCCCAAAAAAGAGGTGACACCTGAGGTGTTTTCTAAAGGTTGCTGTATCATTCAGGAGCAGTGTGATTGCTTAGTCTAAAAGGAAGCTGACAAGTGTTGTTTAGGCTTCAACATTGGTACAAAGTGCCTCTGTGTTCACACTTAAATTGCACATTCAAGGTCTTGGCTTTCTGAGGCCCCACTTGACTGCACTTGAACTAAAGTGTTAACTGGAACAAACTTTTGAAAGGTGTCATGCTGCAGAAGAGTATTAACATTTTATCCTGTTCAACCCAGTCTCATTTAATGCTCTAAAGCCTATTATTTTCATAAGAAAGGATTGAGCATTGAAGATACAGTGTTAGTTAGACATTTATCAGTAGTAAAAAGGCAAATCTGTTCACAGTCATCTTGAATCTGAAATGAATGCTACTGATATTAACATGAAAATATGGACAAATCTGAAAATTTTCATTTTGATTTGGTGAATGCAGCGCCCCAGATATTTAAATACTGAACGGCAATGAACAAACACACCCCTGTGTGTGCAGTGTGTGCTTTCTGCGTGTGATGTTTTAACCTGCCCTTTGTCTCATTAAAATGTGCATTTGTTGTGAAATATGACAGGGAGCAAAGTTCTGAATGCAAAACGGTCCATTTGTTATTCTATTATGCCAGGGGGTCAAGAAAAATTAAAAACACACTCACAGGTGTTCAGTGGCAACTGTCCAGAATAAATATCTAATTAATTTCAGTGCATATAGTCAGTGCATCTTTTGGTTATTTCTGCAAGTTTATCATCTTTGGAGACCTTAGTCAAGGCCAAAGTGGAAATCGCTCCTGTTGCTAACATACATAAATGAAACCTAATCCTGCCAGTCCCCATCTGGTCAGCTTGTTTCTTTCAGAGCAAGGTTGAAAATGAAATACAAGGGCATTACTTGAGAGAGAGAGAGAAAGAGAGAAAAAATATATAATTATAAATCAAAATATAGACTTGTAAGAACCAGCTCAAGTAAAATACTACTTTTTCACTTTGTTTTCCATTTTCTCCATATTAAAAGGCCCAGAGTGACAAGAAAAGAACAGAACTCATGCAAACTCCATTATATGACCAAAAAAAAAAAAAAATTACAGCCATCAATGAAAAGTAAAAACATATTTTCCTGCTTTGTGACTTCATTCAGGCACTACTTCTTCAAACTCTTTCTTCCAGTTACCAAAGTTACTTCCTGAAAGGAAACCGGGAGCAATTTTTTATATGCAGAACATTTTGAAATGATGGATTATAGCCTCGGATGGACGTGTTCTGTCAGCATGTCTGATCAAGCTTTGAAAGTTTCTACCTGAATGGGCTTCTAGTGGTGAAAACACAGCTGTACACATTGAAAAATAAGTGAATCTGAAGTGGCAAAGGAATGAAAGCCATGAACCAAACATTCGATGACACCGGTCCATCACTTTGACCTTGTTTTCATTTCATTTCAACATAAACAAGCCTGATTAATTTTCAAAATCAGTTTTCTTTTCAGGGTTTTAACCCTCGTTTAGTCCTTTTGGCTGTACTGTTCCGGTTAGAACAATGAAAATGTGACAGTAATTTGTTTTGAGAATGAAGAAATAATTTTATCTTACATCCTTAATGTTTTAGAATTCACATTTTTTGAACATGTAACAAAATGCAGATGTGAAACCTATTAATCAAACTTTGTCTTGCTACTGCACAATGTCAATGTGATTAAGCCCAGCGCTCAAATACTGACAATATTTTCTTTGTCTTTTCTCTGAGAATCGCTTATGAATATATTTTTTTTATAGTAACTTTGGTTGAATGATCTATTTTTAGTTATTATTAGTTGTGGATATAGACTTATTTTGACCACCGTAGTTAGCTGAAAATAGCTCTTCTATTTTATATTATTATTATTATTATTATTATTATTATTATTATTGTTGTTGTTGTTGTTGTTGTTGTTGTTGTTGTTACTACTACTACTACTACTACTATTACAACAACAACAACAATAATAATAATAATAATAATAATAATACAATATGACCTTGT
>OMLB01043778.1:35293-59163 GCA_900302555.1 Myripristis jacobus | reverse complement strand
AAGCTCATGGAGAGAATGCCAAGAGTGTGCAAAGCAGTAATCAGAGCAAAGGGTGGCTATTTTGAAGAAACTAGAATATAAAACATGTTTTCAGTTATTTCACCTTTTTTTGTTAAGTACGTAACTCCACATGTGTTCATTCATAGTTCTGATGCCTTCAGTGAGAATCTACAATGTAAATAGTCATGAAAATAAAGAAAACGCATTGAATGAGAAGGTGTGTCCAAACTTTTGGCCTGTACTGTATATTATAACATTCAGTGACAGAGAAATTCAAATCCTACTCAGACACCACTATTCCCAGCTTTTTCATCTCTATCTCTCTGTATAAAACATATATGAATATGGAAAGAGAGAGAAAGAGGTGTATATGTATGCTATTATTACAAAAGTCCTAATAGACTGGTGAAGTGCATAATGAAGTTCATTTAGTTTGTTATGCAACATAATTTTTAATGTAACACTGTTGTATCTTGTATTTTGAATATGCCAGTCACCTCAGAGCTCTGTGATTGGCTGTTGGAGGCTCTGACCACAGCCAAACTGATATTCCACTTCCGGTTCAGAAGCTGGGGGAACTGGCTGCTTGTTGTTGGAGCGTTTGGAAGCTGCCATTTTGATCAGAAATACTTTAGGGCGCACTAGATGGTGTGATCCAGATTCAGAGGAGAGGTCAGGATACTCTAAGATAGAGTTTTTAAGGCGAAAATGCTTTCGGCAGCCCAGTTGCTAGATGAGTTGATGGGCCGGGACAGAAACTTGGCCCCCGACGAGAAGCGCTGCAACGTACGATGGGACCACGAGACCGTAAGTTAGCTCTCTAGCCTAGCTTGCTTGAGAAGCTAACGTAACCTGCATGTTTTAGCAAATACATTATTTAACAGTGGAGCTGCTATTTAAATCCTTCATCCCTAGTTTGACTTTCAGCGGTAACACAGAGAGTCGTTAGGCTCTTCATACAGGATAGATAGCCGTATATATATATATTTTTTTACAGAGTCGTCTTTGCAAGCTAAAGGCAGTCAACGGTCGCTAGCTAGGGAGTTTGCTAACGCTAGCGATGCAAGGCCAGTACCTCGAGTCATGCTATGTTGCTAACTGCAAAGACCTTCCAGTTGTGGTAACAAATTAACATCAAGTCGCTTTGTTTGTGTGGAGTCAAGTGGTAGGCTCCATAAGCAGAAATGCACCCTTTGTGAAACAGTTTGAAACGCGTAACCTCATGCTCTGAGGCGTGGGGTTAGCTGACCTTTCCGGTCAGAGGGAGGCAAGTGCAGAAATTGAAATGCTGTAGCAGAATCTCGGAAGAGGATAGACATCTGTTGTCTATGAACTTTAATTTAAAATATAACCTTTCTCCTGAGACAGGTCTGTCGCTACTATCTGTGTGGCTTCTGCCCAGCCGAGCTGTTCACAAACACCCGCTCGGACTTGGGTAAGTCAAGAACTTAAGCGTGTGATTATTTTGATTGGGCTAATTTGATGCCAAACACATAAGTAGCCAATATATAAATTCCAATTTATTCATAATACCTTGAACTTAATGTAATATTGCTTTTTTCCAGGTCCTTGTGAGAAGATCCATGATGAAAACCTTAGGAAGATGTAAGTTCTGAATATAGTTGTAGAAGCTTTGTGTATGTGTTTATTTATGTTCCCATCAGTCACCGTTGTCTATCCCATGCTTACCAGGTATGAGAAGAGCTCTCGCTTCATGAAGGAGGGATATGAGCGGGATTTCTTGCGCTACCTGCAGTCCCTCCTTGCTGAGGTTGAGAGGAGGATTCGGAGAGGGCACGCACGCTTGGCTCTCTCCCAGGCTCAGCAGAATGCAGGGGTAGGTACCAAATAGTCTCAATTCCCTCTCAGGCTGCAGGGGACATTTCATTGCGATGCTTTTGGAAATCATACTCAAAAGGTATAACTAAAGATTTTAGGCAAACCTTTGTTTGAGTAATCAAGATAATGTAAGGCACAGTTGCTCACCGAATGTCCCCTGTACAGCGCTCATTTAAGAATGCACTGATTTCGTCTCAGACCTCACTTGCTTACCCTCCAGACCACAATATGTTCTTGTAATTTCTGTAGGGTCCTGGTCCATCAGGAAAGAATGAAGAGAAGATTCAGGTTCTGACTGAGAAGATAGAAGACCTAGTTGTACAGGTTTGTGAAAATGTGAAACACATTGCTTTCCGACTCCTTAAACAATTAACTGGAATTAGGGCACGCTGTAATCTCCATCTCTTAACATATCCTATTTACTTGGTCTTATTTTCCTCTTCCTACATTGTTATTGTATCTCTGACTTTGACGTTAACTTACTGCCACTGCTGCTGTGTCAGTTTGAATTTCCCCTTCGGGGATGAATAAAGGTAAATATAAATCTAAATTTACCATAAATATGACACCGAATATAAATGTCAATAGTGGCTATAAATAAAATACAGTGAAATAAACTCAGGGCATGACTTTGCATAGGGGTAAAGTATGACCATTTTGGTCTCCCTTTCTTTGTCCCTTTGTCACAGATTGAAGAGCTGGGTTCGGAGGGCCGTGTGGAGGAGGCTCAGGGCATGATGAAGCTGGTGGAGCAGCTGAAGGAGGAGAGGGAGCTGCTCAGCTCCACCCCCTCAGTGAGTCATCCAGCTTCAGAGAGGTTAATCCTCTCAGACTTGATTACTTATAATAAGATGTCATTATGATGTGTTTGGGTGTACTGTTAATCCTGTTGGGATGTGCACTTTATCCTAGACTATTGAGAGCTTTGCAGCCCAGGAGAAGCAGATGGAGGTGTGTGAAGTATGTGGGGCGTTCCTCATCGTAGGTGATGCCCAGTCCCGTGTGGATGACCACCTGATGGGCAAACAGCACATGGGCTATGCTAAGATCAAATCCACTGTGGAGGAGCTCAAGGTAACAGGATCACATGAGATGAAGCCCGCACAGGCTGATAAGTTATAGTTAATAACTAATTTCAGAACCAGAGTTACAAAGATAAATCTGTATGATTGAGCGCAATGTTTTGGAACTTTTTTTTTTTGCTGGGATAGCGATTTAAGTATTTAAAAACAACAAAGAGTCTCAGATACTGAGTATGTTAAATGTGATCCTTCATGATCCGATCAGTCACCAGATGGCTGTTATATTCTTTTTTTTCCCCCCTCTCTCTCTTTTTGCTGCTGTCAGCAAATGTGTTTTGTCCCACATCTGCTGAACTGGAATTAGAGGGTGGGGGGGCTGCGCCATGTTTGTATTCAACATATTAAGTCAATTTATCCATGAATGGCTTATGCTTGTCTGCCCTTAGGAAAAACTACGTCGACGCTCAGAGGACCCACTGGGAGAAAACCCAGCGAGGAGAGACAGAGAAGACCGCGAGCGTGAGAGGGAGGAAAGGGAGAAGAGGCGCCGGGAGGAGGAGGAGAAGGAGAAAGAGAAGGAGCGAGAGCGGGAGAAAGAACGTGAGAAGGAGAGGGAGAGAGAACGGGAGCGTGAGCGGGAGAGGGAGAGAGACAGAGAACGGGACCGGGACAGAGAAAGAGACAGAGACAGAGATAGAGACAGAGACAGAGAGAGGGAGAGGAGAGCACGGCGGAGCCACTCCAACAGCCGCCACTCAAGCCGGACATCAGACAGGAAGAGGAGCAGATCTCGTGATCGCCGGAGGTCCAGGAGCAGGGACAGGGAGAGGGAACGTGAACGCAAACGCAGCAGGTATTGCTGAGTACCTATATCAAAGACATAAAAGGCATAATCTTACTATTTATTTCTTTTTTTGAATTGTGTTTCCCCCCCTCATAGCAGTCACTTAAAAATATGAAAAAAAGTTTGTTTATCCTTCAGATTCACTGAAAATATCTTGGTAGTGCTTGGTAGTCTTTTTTAGTGTTTCCAGTAGTGCTAATGACATCCCTATAATGTTTGTTGGACATGAAAGATAATTCAGTAATTGAAGAAATATAGAGTATGTCCAGCATATGGACATACCCAAATAGTGTTGTGGCATGAAAAATGTGAGCATGAGAGGAATTTGATCATTTATGGTCAGGAAAATTATTCCATATATTGTGGGACCACTGAAGGCTTAATTGACAAAGTAAAAAACATGAAAGTATGTTTGTATTAAAGCCTCACTCCAGTGACATCATGCATTTTAAAAATTTATTTATTTTAAATTGAATGCCACTTCCTGTGTTCACATGGGATTGTGGGATATGTACTGCTGGAAAGGATATGTTTCATGCAGCCTTGCAAAACTGCCGGATGGAGTCTGCATTTATCGGCTGAAAAGCATTCTAACAGAAAGCCTTGATGATGACATAATCTCTTCTTCCTTTCTCTAGGAGCCGGGATAGGGACAGGGAGAGGAGGCGCAGCCGCGAGCGTTCTGACAGAAAGCGTCGCTCCCGCAGCCGTGAGAGGAAGAGGTCACGCAGCTCGGAGCGCAAATCCCACCGCCATCGGAGCCGCAGCAGGGACAGGGACAAGGAGAGAGACAGGGACAGAGAGAGATCATCTAGAGACAAAGGTGAGAATGAAAACTTATCTTTCAGGTTTGACTTGGGTTTGGACAGCTTTTTCGGGCAAGGGTCGGATTGGGCTTGAAATTTGAGCTAAACTTTAGTGGTGTGTTGCAGCAATTTTTAATTGTGTAACACATTGTATTTGGAACAGTTGTATCATTTCTCCAGGAAAGAGAAAGTTATGTTTTGATCAGTGTGTGTATGCATTGTCTTTTCCAGACCGTAAGGCGACAGAGGAAAGGAGCAGCAGCAGCAGCTCTAAGAAAGACAAGCACTCTGATGACGGCGACACGGCCGCCACCAAGGCCTCGTCGGAAGCAGAACCCATGGAGACAGAGCCTGCTGGCTCTGCCTCCTCCCCCCTGCTAAACGGCCAGCAAGAGCTCCTCCATTCTGAAGGTGACACTCAGTCCAATTAAAACTGATCTGATAGGACCTCAGATCAGGCTCAGGTAAGTGCGCCCTCCTCCTCGCTCCCCCCTGGCTCTCAACCCAACCTGCCACCCTCTGTCCTTCCCCCTCCTTCCCTTCTCCCACACCCCAGCTCTCCCATCTCCCCTACCCGCCCTCTCACCCTGCCTCTCCCACTCCGTTTACGTTCAGTTCAATGCCTATGATTTTGTCTTATGTACTGTATGCATATATCTTTATCCTGTTTTTGAATAGTGCATCATAAGTATGCACTGAAGATGAAGGACTAGGCCCGATGAATGAGAAGAAGGTAGAAAACATTCACACAAAGCCAAGAGGGAAAGGCCAGTGTAGCCCTGAGCAAACATACCCGGAGGTACCCCTCGTTTTGTATCGGTTTTATGACACATATAGCTGTATATTTGTCTCTGTGGACAAAATGGCAGAAAAAAGTATAAATCAGTCCAATAATTTTTTTCCTGCCTGTATTTACTTGTTTTTGTTTTTGTTTTTGTTTTTTTAAATTTGGAAGTAGGAATATGTGATAACTTTTGTTTTACAGTATATTATATTCCATATATGGAGCAAATTACAACTAGTGTGTGTCTCTGTGTATATATAGTTTGGGGATTTATCATCCTCATATATAAACACACATCCTTTTAGACATAACGTCTCAGGTATATGTGAAGACGAGCGGTTTTTATTTTCCAACTATTTTGACGTAATCATAACTTTTCTCCCAAATGCCATGGATTTGTTGTCCAGCTCACTGTGCCTGATAATGCCATGCAGTGTGTGTTTGGGGGGTTTTATAGCACCGGGGGCCTAACGTAACTTACTAACTGGAGGGTAGGGTTTATCGAATGAATTGCAGCTGACTTCCATACCTCACACAGCGTTGGTGTTGTGAGCGAGACCACATGAGAAAAAGGCAAATTAAAAATCATGGATACTCTGACTCTCAAACTGTGCAGGTACTCACCCCAGGTACTCCTTTCTCTACCCACATCCATTTCTGAATGCTGTTGCCTGTCAAAAAAAGTACTTCTCCAGAACATGAACTTGAAAGCTTGATTGTTTATAGTTTTATTTGTATTGTCATTCTTTTTTCCCTTTTTGTTATTCTTCAACATCTTTTTGAGAAAAGATACTTGTGCAATGTAAACTTGAGACACTGACAGACATGCTGAAACGGTTGATTTGCATGGTCATCCCGCTTGATATACCCTTATCAAGAACTGAAGTTGTCACCAACATGGAAACATTTACATAGTGTAACAGTTTCAGTAGAAAGTGTTAATTAATTTCATGTAGGATTTGTTAGTTGACAAGATCCTGTCTGTATGTTTGTGTGTGTGTCTGTGTGTGTGTGTGTGTCTGTGTGTGGGTGACTGTAAATGAGTTGACTGATCTAGTACATCATGTTGCGTGACACTGTCACTATGATCATAGGAATATCAAACGGGTTGGCACTAATTTGAAAAATCTAGGTCTAAGGTAGTGACTGGATCTTATGTTGACCTTCAGTGTTGACCAACAAAAATGAAATAAAAAATCATACTATTATAAATAATTTGAAAAAATAGCAACAAATGCCAGGATTTTCTGGCTGAAATGCAAGACTTCTGACGTTCATTGTATCAGTAGATAAATGGCATTTATAAGTTAAGATAAGTGTCTCTGTTAAAATAATATAAACTTTCCCCTTTCATTGAAGGATATATTTGACTAGAAGTCTTTATGTAAATGATATTGTAGTACCAGTAGCAGCATTTGTTGCTACAAACACTTGTTTGAGCTCCATTACTAATATGGCATTTTGTTAACATTTTTGCTTAACAGGGGAAGCTGGGATTTCTGGAGGAGGAAGACTTGGAAGAGTGCACCTCACCCTTACCCTGAACCTGACACTTCGCTGCTTAAAAACAAGGTGAACCACAAGTAGTAGTGGCTTATTTAAAAACATGAACACAAATATGTAAATGAGGAAAGAAAAAAAAACATCAATTTTCATGTTCCTTCACTTGTTTTATCTTTTGGCTGGATGGGTCTAGTTGTGGTTCATCTGATGTATATCTTAACTTGGTCTAATGATCAACTAGACATGACCCCAAATACCAAACGTAGAGCAAGTTCATTATTGTTTTGTTTTTTTTTCCTTTTTTATTTTGTTTTTTTTTTTTACACATTCTTCTTATTTCTTGGCATTTAGTGAAAATGAATTAAAAACAGTTCTTGTGGCTTGTTTTGGTTTGTCAGGTTCCACTGCACTTCTTGACCTTGTTTCTTCTTGAAAAGTCAATTGAAAGCGTATGTACAATGTTAGTCTGATGTTAGGGCGTGTCTCTTTTTCTTCTCCACTTAGAGCTCACATTTGATTGCTCTTGTCCCCTTACTGTAAAATATTATCAATTAATTTTTGATGAAAAGATTTTGAGGACTGACTGAAAGTTTGTTTTCATTTTGCTCTGATTTTAATGCCCATGTTTGTCTTGATGAATAAAAAAAGTCATAACTTGAACGCTGTGTTGGCCTGCAATTAATACTTTCTGTTACATAATAGACACACTGAAAATGGAGCGTTGTCTGAGTCACGCCCCAAATCTAAGCAAAATGCAGGATGGCATAGTGAGTGGGAAAGTCCCCCATCAAGAAGATGAGGTTTCAGGAACATTTAACAGCAAGCATCCACTCTACTGAAGTGTCTTTGAGCAAGGTGAGTCCCCACCGGGACCAGGGCTGCTATGATGTCCTGTGCCTCTCACATTTACTGTAATGCCTAACATCAACAGCACATCCCCATTCTCGTTAGGGTGTAGACTTGGCAAAAAAAGATTAGCTGAGGATGTTTTCTTCATGGGTACTTGGAGGACCACCTTATAATTATGTTTTGAGAGAGAAGTTATAGTACACCACATCATTAAATTTGTGTGCCACTACATAATCAACAATATTTTATGGCTTTAAAGGTATGTGATTCTTGAATATTTATGAACTGATGGACTGAAGATGCACCTTCTAGCCTTAAGAAATACATTTAATGAGGGAAACTCTGGCATTAAGTATGGTGGAAAACGCAAACTGTTGACAGCTGGTAGCAGACAAATCTTGTTTTGCAGCCCCGATACACGCTGTCGGCTGCAGACATTCAAACAACAACCGCTGTGTTGACTTAAAAAGTAGCCACTTCTGTCTGACATCTTCATCTTGCTGAGCTAACCTCAGCTCCCCTCGTGTTAAGACCCGAGGCTAAGACTTAAAAGACTATGGATATGCTCACATTAAAACCAAAGGTTTTCCATCCTGACAGCCTCTGCTTCTCCTTTACCTGTAATAAAGTGAGAATCCATTACCCTGGTACCCTGTTAATGCCTCGCTAGTAAGCAAAACAGATGTAAATGGTGTTGGCCGTCTTGGCTGCCAGCCACCTGGCTCTGAGGACAAAGGTCTGAAAGTTCCATTAATGGGGGATGGCAAAGGCATCCTGCTCGTTAACACACTAATTCAAACGCTTGTTGTCACGGCACAGTGATATAGATGCAGCTATACAAATTGCCTTGATTAAAAGTTAAAGGAATACCACTTCACAATAGTATTATTCACCTGTTCACCTGGTTTGAGTGTGTATTAATTAAAATGTACTGCTTGGTAGTCTTGAAAAGCGATTATTTTCTGTTTATTCATCTAATTTCACATTGATGTATGTCAGTGGACAATGGATAACGGAAATGGTGACCAACACAATCCAATGTCCTCGGTTCATTAAGGAGATGTGGTTGTCCTATGGGAGCTATTGGGAACAAACCACAACCATAAGGTCGATTTATGCAACACTGTTGGCAGGAATGGTTTCTCGACATGCACGCTCACATTCATACACAGCTTTTAATGCCACACGCAAATTGTTCCTCCTCAGTCTCATACTTAGGCTATGTACCTCTCACACAACCCGCACTGCCCACATACAAAGCCTGACGTTTTGCCATGGCACTGACCTTTTCCAGACCAGGCTCCTGGGGAGAAGGCGCTGGGTGTTTTTCAGCTCTCATCATTGGGAGTGTAATTAATAGCCACTGAGCGCCCGGGCTGGTGTACAACAAGGATTTACAACAAGCTCCCTGCTGCTTCACTAAAGACCACTGTCTGGAATCAAGCCAAAAGAGGAACACCAAAGAAAGAGCACTTAGGCCTTGTTCCAGTCCCCGCTAAAAGCACCTCCCTCCCTTGATAATCACTTGAGTTGATGTAACGAGAGTCCAAGGTCATGTTTGAGGTTTCAGCAGTCAGAGTATGGCCACAGTCAAAGGGTGCATGTGAGATAAGAATAAAAGCATGGATTGCAGAAAAGATCTATAATGGTTAAGCCTTGAAGATTTCGACTTATGTTAAGGACCAGGTACCACATTACAATAAAAATATCTTTAGAAAGGGTATAAAGGGTTATGAATGGTTTTTAATTAGGTTATAAGTTAGATTATACACACTATAAATCATCCTTATATAATATAACAAAATAATTTATAAAGTGTTTGTAACCTAATTAATGACATAATTAGAAAACAACTCATAAACTCTATAAGGGTAGTTTTATTGTAAAGTGGTACAAACAGTGGTGCACTTTGTGTTCAGAAATGTCATTGGCAGGCTAGTGAGATCAGTAAAGTGACCTGCAATTGCTGGATTGAAACAAATAAATAAATGACGGCATAGCTGACAGTAAGAGCAAAACCATCCTCATTACTGAATGAATTGCCAGCCACATCAAAGCTGCTTCCCAGGCATAGAGAATGATCAGAAATACAGTAATAGAGCACTGCTGAGCTGATATGATTAACACGTTCTAGTTTTCTTATGCAGCAAAGGCTTGAAAGAAAAAAAAAATGACTGTCTTCATTTCCCATTTTAGTCCTGCTGTCAATGGGGAAAAAGGGAAAATAATGCTGCAATGCTGGCAAATATCTTACTTGTAATAAATTTTGGAGCTTAGCCACACCAATTAACTTTTTATGTGGATTCTGTCTTGCATGTTGTTCATTTCCTGCTGCAGTGTCTAGATTAATATATCATTGTAATATAGTGTTTGCCACAACCACATGCCTCTTTTTCAGGCTTCTTTGTACCCAACAAGTAAATTGCTCATCAATTATAAATCATCAAGCCTGGTTAGGCGGACAGGAAAGCCCAGCTGTGACCCCTGCGCTAGCCGGCCTCTCTCTGGTGACAGCTCAGTCTTTGAATCCTTGCCTCGGCTTTTTGGCCCTGGATTCGCTCACTGTGAAAGTATGGTGCCCATCTCCTCCCTTCCCGTCCCAGAGGAACAAAGAAGCAGGTGGGCTGAGGACAGTCTGTTAACTTCTGGGACAGAGGCAGAGATGTGGAACACTGATCTGTGGTGGTGGGAAGCCTTGGTTTGAGGGCCAGGCACAGAGCTCATTTAGGGAGATAGATTAGCAACTGGCAGCTGAGATAATAACTGGATAAACGCTGCAGGATGAATGATGAGGTGTATTTAATTTTGTGTTATGCTGATATTCGATTCAGTGAAACACAACATTCGTGTTGGAAACTGGAACAGATATCAGAGGGCTGGGTGACAATAACATATGGTTTAGAAAACAGCTCACCTGGCTTGGTTATCAGTGTAATGCAGTAACCTTTTCTCATACCAGAGTGTGCTTGTGGTACAGCTGAACAGCAGGAGGCAGTGTGTGCCCACGTTTTACTGAACTGCCCACCAAAGTGGATGCATGTAGTGTGTCCAGTGTTCATGCTTTCTAAGACAAACTCACACATGAAGTAGAAACCTAAAAGCATCTCTATGTAATCATCTCTGTCACTTTAAACAGGCACCATTAACATGCCATTTTCCCTGCAGCACGCCGTTTTTCTGCATGTCTTTAGGCAAACCGTATTTCCCCAGGTTAGTAGTGGTGGTGAAAGGAAAAAAAAAACAGAGGGAAGAAATGAGAGAGAAAGACAGCAAACCAGGGTGAAGGGACAGAATGAGTAAGAGAAAGAGACAGAGAGGAAAACAAGCAGAGAAATGAAGGGAGTTAGTTGGGTGTGAGGCTAAATAACCAGTGAAAAAGGATAATGGAGATAGATTGTCCTCTCCCCTCTCCTCCCTTTTCTTCACACACATACACACTCTCAAGTGAAGGTCGAGAGAGAAAGCAGCACAGATTATGTATTCGAGAAGGCCATTCATCAGTGCCACAGAAAGCACAGTAATGCCCTGTCTCTGTGCTGTCTGATTAATGATCAAAACTCCAACGACACATAAACACACGCACAGCTTATGTCACCTGTCAGGCTTTTGTTAATAGTGCTGTGCTTAGACCTATTTCCGCTGCTCTGCACAGCTGTAATAATAACGGCCCATCTGAGATGCTCTTCCTCCCTGTGATTAAAACTATGGCACTGATGCTGCAAGGTAGCCTGGGAGGCACTTGTGCATATCATTGGCATTGCAGAAGTGCCCAAATCACAGCGAAGGAGATCTTTTGAAGCTTCTTCACTTGAATACAACATCACATTTTTCAGCATATGGTATATGTAAAATAATAAATAAAGGGCACAGATACAGAGATGTGAGATTGACTACTGGCTCCTTGGCTAATCTAATTAACTTTACAACCAATCTATCAGGTATACAGTGATGCATTTACAGATGAATAGGACAGGATGGGTTTATCTTGGCATGAACAGCCCCATGCATAGTATAATGTGTATTACTGCCACCAACATCTTTTTCGCTCTAACCTTTTCATTATTTCTAACGGTGGATGCAGAGTTACAGAGATCGAGTGGGCTTATAGCACATCAGGTGAAACTGTAACTCCACAGAGCTGGGCTGTAATGCATGGAGGGAAAGCATGTGCTCCCCTGCAGTGCCTTTGGAGCTTGTGTGAGGATGCAATGGGCAGAAACTGGAGAGTGGATAATGCTTTTGTGTCTGCACTGCACTCTATTCTGTCTCTCTCCTTCCCTCAGCAGATGGCTCCACCACAGGAATTGCACAGGCTCCAAATCGACTCGGAGTAACAGCCCAGCAGCTCTCTTTTTGTATTTCTCCCTCTCTATCTGTTCTTTCATTTCTCCCCGTTTATTATACTGCTCTTTATTTTTTTTTCTGCAGTGTTTGTAGTCCTGGCCCCAGATGAGCTACCCAGAGCCAGGAACCGGGGTGGCAGCCAGAGAGAGTTTCAGTCCTCCCACCTCAGCAACAAAGCCCTTTTGTGGGCTTTGGACTGCACACAGCCCAGTCCCTGGTGCTAATTGTCTCCACCCTTGAAAGCTGAAGGAGGGATGGTGGCAGAGGGAGCATGACAGGGAGATAAAATGAAAACAGGAGAGTGAGAATTTGCCAGAAAATTATTTACAGCACTCAGAATGAGAGCAAAATAGAAGAGTGGACGTCGAGAGCCGGGGTTTTCGAGCGTGTTTGGAGAATAGAATGGATAGACAAAGATAACAAGATAGTGCCAGAGGGGGAGTCAAAACAGAAAAAAGGGGAGTGATTCAGGTGCATAAAATCATGTAAATTGTGCAATTTTCTATGTTCATGCCAAACAAACTCATCCCAATGCTAATAGAGCATATTTGAATATAAATGGATGAAAATACTACAAAATAAGAAACAGAGGGAGAGAAATGGACATAAGTGAAGAGAGAATGTCTGGCAGGGGGTTGCGTAAGTGATTTGAAAAGCTTTTAGTCTCAGGCAGGGACTCTATTTATGGGTAAATAACTGGATCTAATACATGGGTGAAGTTTGTTTCCCCATATGTCCATAAACACAAATACACATACTAGGCCATACATATGTAGACGCACACACATACTTAAATACCAAAGAGATGCTAATTCATCCCCCTGGTGCAAGCCTGGCTCCATAGCGATGCCTCAAGCTGACCTCGCCTAATTTGTCCTATAACAGCCAACAGTCGCAAGTCCAAACACCTAAACTACTGGACTGGCCTTTGTGTCTCCCTGTACAACCAGCAGGGGAGAGAAACCTGGAAGAGAAGTGAACAAATAAGTTAACTAATATGCAAGGATGGAAAGAGAGTCATTTGAGGAAACTTATTTCCACAGACCAATTGAACGTCTCTCCTTTTCTTGTACAGCTAAAGGTTACGATCAAGCGAATGTCACAATCAGCTATCACCACACTGTACGTGCTTCATTTGTGCTGCAAAATCAACACTGGGTGACATTTTAGCCCAGGGAGGGACTGTGATGAGCTGTGGCATCATTACAGGATCATTAATGACTCCTGTGTTTAGTTATTGATCTCAGACTCTGGTGCCCAAAGGCTGCTCATTACAAGTCAAATTCATGACATCCTATTGTGCCCCTGTCAGTCATGACTGGTCATTGTTCGTGCGTGTTCATTGGTATTGATGAGCTGCTCATTGTCGGCAGCAGCTGTTGATTGCTAATGAAAGTATTCATTCTCTTTACACAGATATGTACCGGGAAAACACTGATGTAACTCTTATGGGTAACAGACCTAAAGACACTCTATAGATTATTCAGTTATCTGTGCTTGTGTTGACCACAGGGGCAATTATGGTAGCCTTCAATCACACCATCATTCATCTTTTGTTTCTTTTAACAAGTAGACTTAGAGTAAAAAATGTCAGTGGGTAAAGCACATTTTGTCATATTGTGTCATAGCATGGCTCTTGATTGATCCTTTTTCATGTGTGGAACTCCTGCCTTGCCCATAATGATATTTTCTGTTGGAGGCAAATGAGCAATTTGTTGCTAAGCTCATGCTTCCATGTGTATTTTGCGCACACACACACACACATGCACACATGCACATGATGCACAGTGTTCTCCCATCTTTTTCCTCTCCAAGAAAAGGCTGACAATGCAGTCTTTTCCTCTCTTTTCTTCCTCTCACCCCCTGTCCCGTTTCACAGCACACTTTTCCAGCCCATGAATTATGCATCTGATTAATTAGGCCCGTCATTACAGTATACGGTCAACTGGAAATTCCCCTCTGTTCCAGTTCAAACATAAAATGGACCGTTGATTTTTTTTCCCCCCTCTCTCCCCTCTGCCATCGTTGTCTGCTGTGTGATATGGATGAGAGGGAGGGCCCTGGGTATTTGTTGTACCCCTCGGGATGTTGCATGGCATTGCACAGGGGGATACAACAAAATAACAAGATAACAAGATAAAGGCCTCGTGTTGGACTTCAAAGTGGAATGGCTGGTTGAGTAGAAGCTGCGAGAAACACACACACCGTGCCTTGGTGATTTCAAAGAGCGACTCCACATACCTGGAAGGAAGGGGCTGGGATAGTTTGGAAGGCTGTGGGCTAGAACAGGATGTGCACACATGGGATGTTTGTGTATAAATACACACAGATCTACACATGATGGTGTGAACACATAAACACTTTACTGTCTCCAAATGCAGACCAATCTTACTTTAACATCACAAAGAATATTTTAATTGTGACAAAAGGCTCTTAGCACTCCTGTCCTTTGTACAATAACATGGCAATCTAGCTAACCCACAGTGGAACGATCAACTTAAGCCATAATAATCCAAGCCTTGTGTTGCTGCTGTGTGTAGCCTACATTACCCTCTCCCTCTATGCCGCACCATGTCCCAGGCATGTTTAGCACCAAGAACCCAGAGGTGTAAATCTCCCACAAACCCGTAATCCCCCTGCCTGAGGTGCTGTCTATGCAATAAATTCACGCAGCAGTTATTGATCCATGCTGGGCTTGTGAAAGTGGCCTGTCTTGGCACATCAAAGATAGTTAAACACACGCCGGACAAGAGTGCACATACATATGACAGGAGTGTCTAGGTCCATATGAAAGATGATGAACTCAAATTCATGCACAGACAGAATGCTTTGTCTCTCTCTCACTATCTTTGTCACACTCACATATATACACGCACGAACACACACACACACACACACACACACATACACACTGAAATACACATTCTTCAGGCTTTAATGCACTGCTCCCACACCCTGAAGCAATGGGAGGCTGTTGGGAGGCGGCTTCTGCATTGTGAATCCTTTGGCCTTTCATCGATCCTGGAATTCAATGGCTCCCTATTGATCCTGTCTCTCTCCTTGTACAAAGATCAGCCATGTACCTGTCAACTGATGCTCTGTAGGACCAGAAGTGCTCTTTTATGCTCACCCAACACTAAGATTATATTGGCTAGTCAGTGATACGGCACGGTTTAACAAGCCAGGCTCTCATACTAATCCAGTACAATGTGGCAGAGAGTGATAGCTTTTGAAACACTTAAAGATTTAAGTGTCTTAAACTCAAGGATTCAAAGCAGTAACATTTGTTTGTGTGTCTGTATGTGCGTGTGAGCACATCTGTCATCGCTCAGCTGCAAACAGTGTCACTTGGCATTAGCATGCTGTATTTGTGTGAACTTTCATAAATCATGTGTGCCTCGATGTAGGTTCTGTGTGTGTGTGTCGCCAGTCATCTTCCTGTAATCATCCTGTGTGCATTTTGCGGTGGGTAGTGAAGCAGTAGCTGGCTGGCTGGCTGGCTGGTCGGCTGGCTGGCCAGCGGCGTGTAATCATGCAAATCAGCATCAAGTTCATTCCCAGCAAGGAGATTACAGGGGCGGCCGGACACTGAGCGAGGCCAGCCTCCTCCTGCCTGATTTGCTCTGCTCTGCTCATGGTGTCTCTGTGAAAGACACCACAGCACTAGGGAGGGAGAGAGACATAGAGGGAGGCAGAGAAGAAAGGAGAGACTGAAGAATTGAGATGAACTGATGAGAACAGTCCAAAAAGGCAGAGGAGGACACGAGGAGGGGGTGAATGAAAAAAGCAACAGAACAGTAGATGTGTGTGCATGTTTATTCTCTGTGTACTCTGATGCATTTGGAAATTTGTCCTAGTCCAAAATTGCCCATTTCCCTTAATACAGCATACGACACTCATCTGCATTAGCTAGCTGGCAGACCTGCTTCCTGGCTCTGCCATTTAGTCCAATCATATTGTGAGACACTGGCTGGACTCCAGTCATCATGTTGCTTATTGGCACGTGGTGTGAACACATGGACAGACATTATCAGTCATAAGAGGGAGATCCTAATGTGGGTGGCAAACACAAACAAGACAAATGATTGTGTGGGCAAGCGGTTTGATGCGTGCATGAGCAGCAGAATTTCCGTGCTGCTGAATCTTCTGAGAATAAGTGGTGCAGTGTTGAATTGTGTGTGAATGTTTGTGCGCGTCTGTGTGTTTGTGTGTCTGCATGTCCATCAAAATGATGTCTGAGAGCTTTCCTGTTTCTTGAATGCTACCAGAGTATACATTCATTCAAGTATTTGTGTCTGTGAGTGTGTGTACATGTGAGACGCCAAGTCTGTTGTATATGTCAGATGTCAAAATGTGTGCAAGTGTGTGGCTGTGTGAGTTTTTTGGGGGGTGAAGTCAATGGTCTTGTGTAAGAATGAGTACTGACATTTGCACTGATGTGTACTGAGATGGAAAATACAGTGCGGTCTGACAAACACCTGACTCTAACCTCTGAACAGGGAGCAGGTCCACACACATACACACACACAAACACACACGCACACTTGTGTGAATGTGTGTGCACAGTCACACACACACACACACATTTCACATACATTGGGTACATTGGGAAAGAGTTCAACTTTGCACAAGGACTGTTAAAGAAGGAAAGGACACTGCGTCATAGCAACAGCTTTTCAAATTTGCGCTGGTGCCAAATTTTGGTGCTGCTAATACTGAAGTCAATGGGACGGGCACAGACAATGCCAACATTAAAACAACTATATCGATTCCATTTGTACTTTGACAGGAAAGGCTTGATTGTTATATAAGAAAAATGACTTTACATAATGCAGACTCCTAGTTTTTTGTCCACATTAGTTGTCCTTCTTATTAGTAGTGGGTTAGGGTTAGGGTTAGGGTTAGTTTCTAAGTAACAAGTTACAGTAATCAGATTTTTTTTTTTTTTTCCCAAGTTGTAACTTAACTCATAGTTTTTTAAAATTCAGCAGTCAGTTACTGTTACTTTTGAAAACATTACTTTTGTTACCTTTTTATTTATATCCATGAAGTTAAACATGATATGATACATGATATGTTGGCATTAAATTCGTTGTTGTCCTGTAAAGATGTAAGGTGTCAAATGTTGTGGAAAAGTTTCGTATCCTAAATGTACTCTAACGAGTTTGTAAGACGTGGCCGAGTGGTGGAAGAAGGAGACAGGGAGTCAAAATCTTCACCTGGTATTTTTTTTTTTTTTTTTTTTTGCTGTCACCACTGCTGTGCAATGTGCAAGGTATATTGCAAGAAAAATGACAAAAATGGTTGCAAAGTTTACAAAGTTTTACAAGGTTTCAAGTTATCAAAACAAACTTTTGTCAAATGCAGTGTCCGTAAACAACGGACACTAGACCCCTGGCTATAGGCCTCTTGTACTTGTGCCCTTCCAGGCCCAAGCTGCACTGCCTACAAGTCCCTCCTACAAGACAAGACAAACCAAACTTAAGATCAATCAATCAAACAGTACATGCAATATTTCAAAACATTTCTGCAGACATTAATATATCACTATACCTATCCTGACACAGAAACATCATCCTTACAAACCTATTTAAGCTCCTTAAACAGCATTTCCCCAAGCGCTACTACCAACACCGCTCTGTACTGGCTCAAACATGGTGTATCTCAGTCCACACCGTCTGTTTAGACCCATGAACTCTCCCACCTCATGTTTGACAGTCAGAAGAAACTGAAAGAAACAGACAAAAACACTCGGTCTCTTTAGCAGTATTCAGTGAATGACTCTGGAGTTGAACTGTGTGACGATGTATGATGTGTCTTCCACTAGGTTGTAAATATTATGAACATGCATTGTATTGGAGGTTAAAAAGATTGAACTGTTAGCGGCTGCTAGACGGAATGCTAATGCTAATGCTAATGCTTGCCATGATACAAACCAAAGACTGGGAAGTATTGCAGCAATGCTGTGTGCAACCTACTTATTAGAGCAATTAAGTTGTTTTTTTTTTTTTTTCTCTGAGTAAAGTAACTTGTTATTCTCACTTGTAGCTTTAGCCAATTATTAGTCTCAAAACATCAGGAGTCTGTCCATATAGCCTAGCTCCAGCATGAAGCCCAGCTTTATAGTACAATGTTGATATTAGCTAATAAATTTACATAAACCTTTCTATTTCTAACATTTAGCTAGTTCGAAATATAATAAATTACCAGTAATTGTGACACCTGGCTGAAGTAATTACCTGTTCAATTAGCAGACAGAGCAGTGTAAACCCATTCACCACAATGCCAACCACACCAAATTTTTCTTGGCACTGATTTTGGCATAAGTGCTGCAGAGTGACATAATGTCCTTGCCGTCTTTTGAACATTCCTTGACGCTGCCCTGTCGGTAACATCTTCTGGCCAGTTCTGGCCATTGAAACTTCAAATTAATGTGCTGCATGGTACGTGTTAAAAAAGAAATCGTCAGACAGCATTTAGCTCATGTGCATGGTACCTCCAGTCTTTTATGTCTTTCTGTATCTATGATATAGTGACATATTTGGCTGTGTCATATTTTTTCTCTCTGTGTATGATCTGGGAAAAGGAAATGTTTACAGCTTATTGAAATGCATCTCCAATGTATCATCGGGGAGGGCCCGTCCTTTCCCTGCAGGGACAGCACACAGGATGAAATCATCCCAAGAGTCTCCAAGGGGAGGAGGGTTTAGCTGCAGGATCATCTCTAGGATCATCTCTTGATTGATTCTTGAGGATGAACCTTTAGTATGCATGGGAACTAAAGGCTAACCTACAGTCAGAGCATATTTCACTGTTCCAGGAACTGCATATACATAGAAAGACTGCAAAATGCCGTATAGTAAGTAAAAAAATGTGGGAAAAAATTTTGTGGGGGAGAAAAAAAATGTGGGAAAAAGAATTCGACCTACCAGCTGGAGCCCACTTGATGTTGGAACAGCCAATCTGACTGGGGGCTACATGGTACACATTGTCAGTAGTCTACATACTATAAGGCAGGTGTAGGAAGTGTGACCCTCATCCTCCCCCGACCTCTGCAAGTGGTTAAAAGCAAAATAACAGGTGTAAAAGCAAATAAAGCTGGCCTGAAATGGATAAAGGTCCAAAAAACGAAAAGGTGGAACAGAGAAAGTCTTGGGGCTGATGCTGCAAAATGTTTTAAGATAACATATTTTCTATAAATTCATTAAAATTAATCCAGAATAGATTATGGAGCACTACATCACAAGTGCATCTTGAACCATTCATGTTTATGGCCACAGAAAAAGACATTCTTATGGCTTTGGACACTGATTGAATAATTGAATATGTTATTTTATTCTGTTTGCCACTTAGGGTCACTGGGCTCTGCTGTTTTATAAACGCTGTCAAGGTGAGAGAGTTATTATGGCTCAGCTGATTAGTTTCTCTGGCTCTGCTCCAATATGGCGCGTGCAGGGTGCTTGTCATCGCCTGACGATAACAGTGAATGAACCTGTTTAAATAGTGTCGGTAGCATGAAATCCTGATTGTTAAGCCTGATGTGTGAATTGCATTAGATGAACTGCGAACACAGCGTTGGATGACTGACCAAACAGAGCGCTGTTAATTAATGGCCAACTCCAGACTCATTTCCAGATCGTCATTAGGACAGGCCTACATTAAGGAAAGCTTTTGTCCAGTGTGAAAATTGAGTTTTGCTATTTTTTTTTTTTTGTATAACAATAACAACGCATTTTGTCATAGATTATATTCATGACGTATGATTTTATAATATGTGTTTTATTTAAGTTAGGGATTGCAGCATAAGTGCACAGAGAGTTGAACTGCCCATTGTCAAATGAATAAGTACGCCTCATAAGTAAACCGGCTTTTCCTCTAGGCTGTTTCTTGGCGATTTATTTAGTTATTGTGTTATTTTATGAAAACCTGTAAGTACACCTGTTGTTGGAGTGCCAACTTGATATCTGTTGCTTACCCTTTGTGTTATATATAGCCTGATATTGCTTTATGTAGCTCATAAATGTGTATAGTGGGGAAAAGGGGGGCTGGTACACATGAAAATTTCCAGGGCTGAATTTTGTTTTCAGCCCAACTCTGATGACACATGTAAATAACCTGGTTAATACTGGGGCATTAAACTATAAACTCCATTAGCATAATTTACCAATCTTTCTGTTCAAAAGATGCTGACACACGGCGACTAATTCAAAGCATGACATGTAAAAAGGTTCATAAAGACAGGATGCCTCATGGTTTATTTTTGAGTTGTTTTATATTGCCTAGAACTACAGTGGTTCTCTGCAAATTTATTTGGAATTGCTTCATAAATGAGACCTGAGGAGTGTCGTCAGTGGCCGAGTGTTCCTGCTGCACCTGTCATCCACATAAGCACAGATTCCCATCACAGACACCTCCATCAGCTGACAGCCATGACAGCTGAAGCAGCAGCAGTACTGATTTGAGCTTAATGTTTTTTTTTATTCTTTTTTTTTCATGGTGTAAATGAGAAATATTGTCTGACAAGAGCAAGAGGGCAGCAGCAGGGCCTGTAAAGACTGCAGAACTTCATATTTTACTGCTGCAGCTCTCTGCCCCCTATTATTATAGCAGCGAACCTGGTGAAAATAATGAGATCACACACTCCAGCTGAGTGCGGGACTGCCGCATGGCCTGTCTGGACTTGTAATTTAAAAGAAGGAGATGGTTATTAGATTATCTTTTGATGTCTAAAATCAAAGAGTCAAACTCAACCCCAAACTCAATTTCGGAGCAAATTTAACCCACTGGAGGTAACCCTGCTTATATTTGTTGTAGCCATTATTAGGTGCTTGTTAGGATTTAAAGGAATCATAGTATGCACTATGTGGATGGCACATTCCCTGAATATTGGAAATACAGTGCGCTTATACTCCAGGCATTACAGCAGAAGTCAAACAAGCATCAACCCCCTAAAAGCTGGTGCACACTCATCCTCATTTCCAAACATCTAAAAACCACAGGCTCACTTGCTTTGGAGCACTGCTTGTTTTACTTTACACAGGTTTGTAGTGGGTCTGTTAAGCAACAGAATATAGCCTGTGTGACAATTTACACCCTGTAATGTGTTATGAGTCAGTGTGGAATAAATTCCTACCACAGCCTTCAGTGACGGAAACCCTCTTGATGTGAACTGTGAAACTGCAGGGTCATGAGATATGTGATGACACCCATCAAAACATAAAAGAAGACACTGCACTAAAGTCCTTCTATTCCCAATGTTATCTTCTGAGAATGGGGAGTGGCAAACAATGAGCAAATATGTACTTTTCTCTTTTTAGTTGACTGCATGTTATATGTGCCAGAGAGAAAAACATCTGCGGGAAAAAAAAAACAAAAAAACAGCAACAACAGGAAGGATAGATACAAAAGCACGGCGAATTTGCAACAAGATGCACTCCCCTGAGAGCACAGAACAGGGTCTCACTACACAGTTTCAGTTCCTGTACAACTTACAGACCAAGGAAATTAGCCTGTGGTGTCACGTGAAATCAGCCAGCTAATAAAGTAAAAACAAAAAAGAAAAATAACCAGCACCTTTTGCTCAGTGTGCTGTTCCCAGTTTAGAATGAGCCCGTTACGAAGACCACATTGCTTCTCATTTGCAGTACAGTTAGTTTCAGCGTCTGATTTTATGGCAGTGACAAATTTGTGAAAAATACACACATCTCCAGTATGCTTTCATTGTTTTTCTTCTGCCACATAACAAATTGGCTTTATTGAATATTTGATCCCTCAACAACAGTAATATTTGAACATAAATTTGAAGGTACTTTATCACCTACAGTAATGTTGTGTTTTCTGTTTATCTTGGTTTAATAGCCCCCTAAACCTTGAAATTCTCCTGTCACAGATTTCTCTGACTTACCCTCTATTGTTTAGCCTAACATGGATAATTAGAAATCACTGTTGTTTGTGCTTTTCATGTATTGAGTCCAAATGGCTCTTTTGCTGTTGACTTGCTATTGTAAACACTGTAATCCTTTATATACACACACAAAGACTTCATTTCCTGACATCTGGTGAGAACATTAAAAGTTAAGAAAATATGGGCATCATATATCAGCTGGCAAATGCCAGATGGGCATAGGAAACGGGAGATTTTAAATTATATTTTCTCATTTTCATTTCTCATTGTTTCACAGTACTTGCACGGTTTACATAAAATGGTTCTGGAGATCATTTGGAATTGCAGGGGAGGCAATTAAGCATCTTTATGCAAAATCATATATCATTTCTTTGCTTGTCAAGTCTTCAGTTCTATTTTTTGAACATAAAACAAACATCTCTTAATGTTGCAAACAGTAGAGTTAAGCCTCTGCAGATACTGGAGGAGAGTGACAGTGAACACTAACCAGAGTACTGTAGCAGGGATAATAATGGGCATATTATTTTTAACATTACAGTTAAATATAAAAGTTCAAACAAACATTTTTTTCAGTCCACAGTCAGTCCATAAATCAACATCAGTTGATTTTTGTTTTTTGTTTTTTGTTTGCCCCTGATTTGCATTGCAGATTAGCACCAGCATATTGCTCTTGGAGGGAGCAATACATATTCATATGCACAAATATTTACTGAACTGTAATGCCTAAGATCATGTGAAAATGATGTGAATTCTACTTTTGGTTGGGCTTCGACTGTGATAAAAGTTCTAAATTGAATGCCCATTTTGTGTGCTCACTATTTTACACACAGGTTACACCACATTCAATCGATTTCAACAGTCCTCCTTGGATCCGAAAAAGCAAGCACTCTGGGTTAAGAGGACGGGAAATCAGTGTGCTGATAGAAAAGTTTAGATGAACAGGGAGAAGTCCCACACTCAGTGAACCTTGATCCCCTCGCTTGTCTGCTGCTCCCTGTATTCCCGCTCCTTAGCAACCTATTCTCATCCAGGTCTAGCCAACCAAATATAGTCTCCTGTCCACCCCCTTGTCTTGACGTCCCCGCGATCACATCGGGGTCTATTTGCTGATCCGTACAGCCGAGAACAGAGATGTGAGCCAGAGGTAAAGTCTTTTTCATTTAGATATTTGTCCTTTCTCCTCCTCGTATTTTGGTTTTCTTTGGCGTCCACGGGGCTGTCAGTGAAGTGTCTGGGATGATCCAGTCACAAGTGGATGGCCGTTTACACCTGGAGTTATTGTGCATCTCAAATGTGTGAACACGTCACATCAGATTTGTAATTTACCTCAGATCCATCAGATTGACTTCCTTCCTTTCCTCCCACTCCTCCTGCCCCTTCATCCTCCTCTCTTCTCTATTCCATGTTGTCACCACCTTCCTAAGATTCCCCATCCATCCTCTTCCCTATCTCTTCCCTGTTCATGTGACAGTTGTGCCCAGCCACTTTACTTTTCGGATTACCCGACGAATACACCACCATCTCACCATAAAAACAAATTTGATTTTCATGCCAGCAGTCTGCTCTTTCAAATGCTCCATCTATGAGAGCGGTTGGGAACACATTGTGACACACCAGCACTCACACTACAAATGCGACGTGGCCCAATCCATCCCTGCCCGTCTTTGAAGGTGGTTTGAGTAATCCAAGATGGAGTGGACAAACCTCAGGGCTCAAGCTACAGTCTCTATCATCGATCTTTCCGCCTCTCTGCCAATCATTTAATCATTTCCACCCCTTGAAGTGTCCCTTCCTCCCTGCATCAGCGTCTTTCCTCTTTTCCTTTTCTCTCTCTCTCTCTCTCTCTCTCTCTCTCTCTCTCTCTCTCTCTCTCTCTCTCTCAGCACATCTCATTCTCTTGCATATTTTCCATTGTCACAATTTCATACTCTTTCTCTGTTTCCTGGATTGTTTCCAGTGAGTTTGATTGCTCCAA
>OMLB01043778.1:0-23311 GCA_900302555.1 Myripristis jacobus | reverse complement strand
TGGACAGAGAAAATGGCAGGATATGAGTGCAACTCGTTTCTCATTTAAAGGATATTAGCAAGAGCTGCTGGTTTGATCGTGTTGTGCATGTCATTAACTGTTAATGCAGGCTACAATCCATTTTTCACAATATTAATTTCATTTATCGTCATCTGTCACCGTGGACCACGCTCCAGCCCATTTCTCATCCAGATGAGCACAATAATTGATTTCTCATCCTAGCTCCACTGTTAATTACTTCCTCCAGTCTACACCTCGGTAAACCTCGCACCTGTCTATTGGTCCTGACTGTTATTAGTTTAATCTATCTTGTGTATTCTGAGGTAATGCTACTCCCCTCTCCCTACCTGTGTGCACAGCATCTTGCTATGGGCCCCTGGGGAGCGAAGGGAGGCCCAGGAGGCTGGGGAGGTCAGCCTAAGGCCCCTTGACAGCCGCAGGCTCCTACTGCGGGGTGGCCCCGGCATGGCTGCTCCTGCAGGGTGGAAGAACTCTGCAGGCAGATGGAAGAGAGGAGAAATGCCACTTGCTCCTCCTTCTTCTTCGCTTCTCTCCTTGTTGTTGCCACTGGAAACCCGACCTTGAGGAGGGAGTACACTTATTTAGTTTCTATAATAAATGGCGTTATCTGTTTTTCAGAGAGCACCTCTTGCCTGGAAAGAATCAATGTAGTTTCTTCTCTGATAAATATTTGTAGAGCCAGTTATTGTGGATGGTTACAGTTTTTTAAGGCAAAAGAACCCCTGTATTTGCATAGTTAAGATGCTGTATCTTTAATATTCAGTAACATCAAAAAACGCCTTCATATTATGATTATGCATACCTGCTCCTAAATTATTAAAAGTGATGATCTCTCAGCTCTTTCTATAACCAGCGAAAAGGACAAACAATATCCTGGATGACCCCTTCTCCATTCTACACAGAGGGTTTTGTGCTGCTCAGTATGGGAGCAGAAGGGCTATGCTGACTGTAAAAAGCCATTAAGTTGTCATTGTTATCTCTAGTGTGTGTCTTAATGTGTGTTTTCATACTGTGCTTTTTTCCAGCCGAATTGAAAAAAATGTGTGGAAACACCCGACTTCAAGGTGCAACCCGTCTGCATTACAGACAATCCAGTGCCCCTTGAGTGCTTTCTTTCCTCTTGCTTATGGTTACATTTTTGTGACCTATATTCAGAGGAATTTACTCCTGTACTTCAGATGCTGTTTTGCTGATAACATCTGCTTTGCTGCAGTATTAGACTTGAAGTGATATTGCTCTTATGCAACAAAACCAGAGAAAATGAAAAATGAGGCAAAAAAAAAGGCAAAAGAAAAACAAATAGCCACATCTAATAGCCTTCAGTCGAAATCCACACTTTGACCTTCAAAAATGGTATTGAGAATTTCACTGAAAATGCCTTGGTTCATTTACATCTGCGTCGCTGTTTTATGTCCCTTCACTTACCTGGGCTGTGGTGAGGTGAACATCGACGCGGCTGGTGTGTTTGTATCTCCATCTCCAGCAGCGCCGTCTCCTCCTCAACCCCGGAACTGAGGGACCTGCAGGGCCGTCCCAACCCTGTCTGCACCTGCGTCTGGTGTCCTCCTGCATGACTTCCTCCACCACCAGCCTCTTCAGAGCTGTGGGAGTCACTGCTGCCCCGTCCCTGCAACACAACAAATGCACATGAACACATGAAGAGAACTAGGACAGGAAAAGCGAGTGGTGTTCAGCAAGAGAACAGGAGAGCAGTGTGTGGGCTTTTCCAACGGGAGTCAGAGAGAGAGAGAGAGAGAGATTTTCAGACATCTAGGGATACATTGCATATGCAAAAACAGACAAATTATGTGACAAAAATAGCTGCGGCTGGTTCATTTACATTAAGTATGCTACATAGGCTTCATCATTATCAGCAGCATACCTTAAGGTTAGCCACAACCCCTTCTTTATGTCTTCTACAAAGGGACAATCTAAGGGCATGATTAGCATCATACAGTATCGTAACACTGGCACTTCCTGGTTGAAACAAAGGCCAATAGGAAATAAAAGGGATAAAAGCAGTCCCTCAGGCGCCTCACAGAGATCAACCATGCCCTCTGATTCACATCATCCCTCAGGATTTTCATTCTCGCATTTGTGAAGGGCTGAGAATTCATTACGAACCCAAAGAAACTGCTATTGTCACTTTAATGTTATACATTTCAGCAATAACGTGGGGTTGATATATGTGTGTGTGTGTGTGTGTGTGGGTGCGTAAGTGCGGGCAGCGGCTGAGGACCAAAGGCAGATGAAGGCGTGAAGACAGGTTTGTGCAATCTAAGTTGCACTTCTGTTGTAGCTGTCATCATTATTATTATGTTCCTTGTAGAATTGTGTGTCTTCATTAGAGTACTGTGACTTTATGTCATACACACACACACACACACACACCGCAGTCCAGCACGTTACCACCATCCACACACGCACGCGTGTACCACACACACACACACGTAGGTCCCTATTCTGTTGGCTAACTGATGTTTGAGAATCCTGCACACTCTAATCCCAAGCCTCAGATCCGTTCTCACCTTCCGTCGCCCCCCCCTCCCTTTCTTTTTCTCCTCCTCTAATGAGTACAGGTTCACAGCTGCGCTCGGTGACTGGGGGCTTATCTGGCTCTCCAGTGCCAAGGAGCATTACCCCATAACAGAGGAGAATATCACAGAAGGAGCGATGATAAGGAGGGGAGATAGTGGGGCCACAGGGAGTAGGGGAGGAGGTGTGCAATAGCCAGAGGGGTGAGTGAGTGAGAGAGAGAGAGAGACAGAGAGAGGGAGAGAGAAAGAGAGAGACAGAGAGAGAGGCTGAGGATAGGAACTGGGGAGAAGTCTGCTGGAGAGATTTATTCATGAGGTCTATGGTGGATAGAGATGGTGGATTCTTCAAAGACAAGATATTTACTTCTGATACACTGAGAAAAGGGGATAAAGGGGCCTTTGGAACAAAAGGTTTATATCTCTAATTCACGAGAGAGCCTGTAGCATACCCTTGAAAACATAACAAATGACTTAACATTCATTGGTTTTGTGCCTGTGCTGGTACAAATGTGAAGAAAATCATCAATGAGCCTCTGCAGTTGTTTGTACTTACTCTCTTTGGGTAGTGAGGCACAATAATAATATACTTGTGTGCATAGCGACTGACCTACTAGAAAATTCCCATCATGCATTCGTGATTGACAGACTTAAACTTTTCAGATTCTTATCTAGAATGGAAACAAAATCTCAACTTTTCAAATAATCTGTCTCTGGGCATGAATTTGTGCTTCACTGCAAAAAATCTCCATCTTAAAAAAGTCATTAACTCTCATCTTCTGTCTAAAAATCTTTTTTTTTTTTTTCTTAAACCAAGTGAAAAAATGTGAGTTGAGATAATCCCAATTAATCCAATGCATTTTGATTTGTTTCAGGCTTTCTTTGGGGGAAACAAGTATAAATATGATGAAAAACACAGAATAAGGCAGATCAGCTCATTATTATTAAGAAAATTATACTCAGTTCAAGAAAATTCTGGAAACAAGTTGGGATTATCTCATCCCAGTGTCATATGTTTTTCTCGAATTTCAAGAAAAACAAGATTATAACACCAAATATGAGACGAAATGACTTGTTAACATGGAGATTGTTCATTTTAGGCGTGCACATCCTCATCCCTCCTCTCCGTCTCAGCCTCCTTGTACCCACCTTGCCCTCGCGTGCCAACAGCTGGTAGGCAGTGTGTTCGTCCAGGCTGAGATCGTCTGGCAGGGCGGGCGATGAGGACTTGTCTGACAGCTGCTCTGACCTCAGCGACGCCTGCTCGATTTCCGCCATCCTGATCTGCTGCAAGGAATTCACCTCAGTTATTCATGTCTGGGGAACGCGCGGAATGAGAGTAGCAACTTTTTCAAACCTTCTGGAATGAAAATGAATAAAAAGAGCACAGTTTGCTTCGGTGCTCAGGGCCTGATTGTTAACTTAATGTGCTTACTTACATGTCCAAGTCCACATCATGAATAAGAAGTATGTATTGTTCCATAATAAAAACATCCACGACTTGAATATACAACACAGATATACTGAACATTTATATATACATATATATAGTACATATATATACATAATATAATGAGGAGAGAGGCAGCAACAATGCTTTCAGGATGTCTTGGATGATTCCTTCATTTATAAATCTCTGAATGTGCCACACAGACAAGATGAGTAAAACCTCAACCACGCTTCACTGATACGCTTCATCAGATGTTGACATTGCAAAGCGGCCAATATGCCACGGCTCCTGTCTGCAAAGAAAGCAGGGTGTGAGATTTCAAGACGTAATAACATCGCTTTGTCATCATCAACTGAACAACCTACTCCCAGCGGCACTAAAAAATAGTGGAGGAAGAAGGGAGCGAACGAGATTCAAGGAATGTGGGTGTATGTATGCGCATATATATGTGAGTGTGTGTGTGTGTGTTTATGTTTCTGTATGTGTGTGAGGCAGAGAGAGCGTGTGCAGGAGCATATGTGTCCACATGTGTAAGAGAAAGTTAAAGAGACAGAGCAATGAATAGCCGGAGACAGAGGGGGAGAAAGACTGAAAGACTGAAATAGGGCCAATTGAAATCCAATGGAGTGAGGCATGTTGGAGATATATCAACACGTGCCCATGGGTGAGAGAGACAAAGAGGTTCATAAAGAGAGATTCATTGCTCTTATGCAGCAGTAAATTACCAGCGGCCTGGCCCCAAAGGAAAGAGGAGCAAGACAGAGAGATAGGCAGGATGAAGAAGAGACAAGAACCAAGGCAGTGGCACGGCAAAATAGCTCATGAATTAAAGAATTGCACTACATGCGTTAATGCATTATAGGTGAATATTGCTTGATGCCATCATTAAAGACCCCATGGCACTGGAATCAGAGCTCAAATCATGACATGAGTTCCGGGTGCAGGTGGGAAACGAGGACCCAGGGCTGAAACTTGAGCTTAGAAACATCCAGCCGAGCACACAGTGAGCGCACAGTGAGTAATCGAGCACCTTTTGGTTAGGTGTATCACTTAACAAGTCAGAGAAGTCATCTTTCATGTCATGGGGTCTTCAATGGTAAAATGACGTGCCCGTCAATGTGATCAGATGAATGATTACTCTTGCTAGCACTATTTATACCCCTCTTATAGCGCTTTTCCACTAGCACCTACTCGCCTCAACTCTACACGGTTTCGGTGGTTTTCCGTTACAATTGAGTACCACCTCTACCATCTGCTCTACAATCGCACTCCCATCCAAGGTGTGAGCTCAGTGCAAACAGGTTAACTTGGCTTTTCACGGCCATTGTCTGAAACCTGGAACTGTCTCTTTCTGATCCACATGGGCACAATAATATAGAACAATGCTCTACACTTTAGGTAGCCAATCTTAGCCTCAGTGTAACATAAACCTATGCAGTGTGATTACCAACTAAACTATGACTAAATTACCAATAAAATAGCATCTGCTGTATTGAACGTTGGAGACAATTCTACATTTTGGTTGGAAGATTGTGAAACAAGTTAACCTGGAAGTGAAATCTACAGGGCACAGGGCTGTACAGGGCAATATAATATAAACAATGTCAGGGGAAAAATCCACTTGCCAGATGTAAAAGTGATATCAATCTCCATCCTACAGTGGCTCAAGCCTAGCTGTAGCATCTCCCAGCATAAGCTTCACTCTAGCGTAGCCTCACTGCAGTGTTAAGTCTGCTTTAGGTCCACTTAAGTCAATGCTAGTCAATTCCGAGCTATGGCCAAGGGCCAAGACACTGCACGGCTACGTGATGACTTTATATAAGACTGCATCTCCACATCTCACACACATACACATGCATACACACAGCTCTCCAGGAGTCTAGCGGAAAAAAGGAACAGTTATCAAAAAAATGAAAAAAATCCTTGAGCATTGTCGCTCTCCTTGAAAGCATTTTGGTGAAGGGTAACATCAAAGGAGTCTGAATGTGGCTTATATTCTCAAGTACCCCTTGTCTCCCTGAATAGGATGACATTGTGCATATCCCCCAGGAGGTGAAAGATTGATCTGTCTGAAAATGACACACACGCGCGCGCACACACACACACACACATGCGCGCACATACACACACACACACACACACACACACACACACACACACACACACACAATATGCAAGGCTTGGTTGAGGAACAAAGACAATTGAAGCAGCACTGGATCGGATACAATAAATCAGAAGTAGATAGAGGGATGGCTGGAGGAATGGATGGACGAATGGACAGAGTGAGCATGTAAAAGAAGGAGGACAGATTGATGGCTTGACAGCATCTGCAGACAGGCAGAAAGCAGGAGTGACAGGTGAGGAGGTTTAGCGCCCAGTTATTGCTTCCTCTGAGCTGACCCGCTGCACTTTATCATTGTGATGGACAACACTGGCACAGGACAGCGCGAATGCGAGTGTGTGTTTTATGCAGAATCTCCTGTATACAAAATACCCACAAAAACAGGCACAGGTGAGAGAGAGAGGGTGGGTGGGTGCATGCATGCATGTCAGGAGTGCTTGCATGAGCACTTGGTGCATGTGTGTCTGCATGCAATGGGCCTCACTAATCCACATTTCTGCTCAGGGGAGTGATGTCGACAGGGACTGAAGTGCTCCAACTGCCATATTGTAAAACAACAACAGGGCAGTTAAACCATAAACATTAACAGTGCCTTTTGTACTAAGTGCCTTGTGTGATGAATGAGGCCCACTGTGTTGATCCACGTTCATGTGGGCACATGCAAAAGCATGTTCCAGTGTGCGTGCAAGTTCATATTCCAAGTCTGCAAATGCATGCGTGCATGTGTGCTTAGTCCTCTTGTACTCAGCAACATGTTTGTGTGTGTATGTTGATGTGTGCGTGTGTGTATGTGTATGTGTGCAAGGATAACTGTTCAAATGGAGTAAATAGGGGGATGTTGTACAGGCAGCTAGATGTTTTTTTTTTAATCAAGCAATACAATTATACATTTATAGTTAACAGGAGCTTTAAGTTAGTGTTTAAATATATTTCAAACTGCACTAACACTGCAAAAGTTGGGGGTTGATTCACATTAGGTCTACCCCTGTTACAAATGTGTGCACTGATGGCACTGTAGAGTACTCGTGTCCATCCAATTGCATATGTCAAACAAAATAAATTACCCACTCAACCCTTATGTTAGTTGAAACACTGATGGAGTTTGTGTAGCAGTATAACACTCAGTGAGTTATCTTGCATGAGTTCAGCCTTCTCCAAAACATTTGCAGTTTTGAATCGAGTCTGTTGCTTTCGTGTTCCAAACCCCAAACAGAATAATCCATGTTTTCTGAAGCCAAATCGCTGCACTGTGAGCCCAAAAGGCCGATATCCACTTGATACATCCTGTAGATGTTCTGCACTCGTTCTGCACTGCACCAACTGTTACGACAGCAGCAAGCAGATGTTGCCTTCAAATGCTGTTGGGAATACTGCAATATGGGCAGCGAGTGCTTCAATGACTGTTTACAGTAATTTCATGATTATTTTTTTTGCCCTTTTCAGAACTCTTAAGAAATTATTTTCATTCACTGCAGTTGTTTTGGAGAGGACTAACAAACTGATTGCATGCTGACATACAGACTTCACCTGTGTTTCAGCTGACATGAAGTTGCATAAATAATTACAAAATAATAATTTCTGACTACTTCAAACCAGAGGCCTCTGTTTTTCATGGAAATTGCTGTTCCATTAAGTAACAAGGGTTATGCATTATTCTCTAACCGCCATCATAAAACCATCCCCTGTGTGTAGGTATGTGGATATATGTGTGTGTTTTTGTGCATGTGTGTGTATGTGTGTGTTCAGGGTGGTACCTCTTGCGGGTGGCCCTTGCAGTCTTTGCAGATGGGCGGAGGAGAGGAATAGTGGTGGAAGACAGAACCAGACAGGTTGTCGATCATCAGCATCTCCCCCTCCAATGTATCCTTGATCAGCAGAGACACGCTGTCCAGCCACTGGCTCTCCTGGAACACATACACACACATACACACACACATACACACACACAAACACACACGGACGCATACACACGGACGCAGGCCGGCAGACCAATATTGCACGCAGGCGCAAACATGTGCACATGCGGACATGCGAGGACAAAAAAACACGCAGGGAAATGCACACACCATTGTGAGGGTTAAAAAAACTCATGTGCCCACACACGCAGGTGTGCATCTGCATACGCTGATGACCTCACACACACAGTGCACACAGAAGTATCCACACACACACACAGATTTCATACCATGCGTGCTTGAATGGCTAAAATTCCTCCATAAAATTGCAAAACATTTCCAAACTATCAACTTCAAGCACTTCCTCTCTCTCGGGGGTTTTGATCAAGTACAGCAGCACACCAGCTCCTTTCATATGTTATTGGACTTTTAAGGGCTCTAACCCATCACTTGAAAAATAGGTTCTTCAATATTGTGAGTACAAACCCTGAGTATTCAAGTAATACATGATTTTCATATCAAAGCCTTGAGCACTGAGAGAGGTGCAATTACATTTAATACATCACCTCAATTAGGCTGTTCAATACCATGTTGAAACAACTTAAGATTTAAGCATTTGATTAGTGCTCTGGGTCTTATTAGGCTTAAAGGAATTTAGATTGAAGTGTACAGGTTTTTTTTTTTCTTTTCTACAATTTAAATGATTCCTTGTTGCTTTAAACTCATCTGACAAATTGGTTTTCTTAAAAAGTTTTAGCCTGCATACCACATGGGCAGGGATGGCTGCCTCCCTGCGAAAGACTTGTCTCTATTTCTGTATTTCTCTGTATTTCACAATGAATTCAGTGCAACGTAACTGGAGCAAGTATATAACAGCCAAAATAACTGTATTACATCAGCAGAGATCCCCCAAAAGATATTGTGAAACAAGGTCACTCCTCTTCAGTACCCACACACGTCCACTTTCACACACATTTCCACAACACCATGTGAAGGACTTAGATCTGTTACGCAAACACACATCATTGACTCACACATAGGACTGCGCACACACACACACACACACACACACAAACACACGCACGCACGCACGCACACTCACACATGCACACACACCAGCTTATGTTTCAAAAACAAGGGGGCTCAGGATTCGGAGACACTGGTCACCATCCTGTCAGCACTATAAATATGCTTTAAAAAACGCTGGCTTATGAAACACAAACACGCACACACACACACACAGACACACACACTTGGTGTCCAGAGAGTCCACCCTGTGTAGGTGGAGAGCTTGATATAAAAATAATGTTTGATTGACTGTGGTGGCCTATGCACTGGCCTCCATTAATAAGTGTATTAGTGGACAACAATAGGGCCCGTCTAGCGGGAATGGAATTTGAGAGAGAGAGGAGAGAGAGCTGAAATTAATTACTGCCTCTATCTGACTGTCACTGGCTCAGCTATTATCTCTCCTCTCTTGTTCTCTCTCTCTCTCTCTCTCTCTCTCTATCCCTGTTTCTGTCTCTATGTGCATCTTCTTCCCACAGAGTGTCTCCTCTATTCCCTCTGCAATATTTTGCTGCTGTTTCACCATGCAGTCTAAAACGTCTCTTTCTCTGTGTATCATATTCGGTGAGTATTCCTCTCCAGGTTGAGATCCCTGTTTTCGCTCAGTCTCTGTATCCTAAACGCCATCCGTCCAAATTCTCTGTCTTTGTCTATATGTCACTTTTGATGTTCTATTCGACCTGTGTTCGTTGTATCCAACGTCGAAGATGAACATGATTATTATTATTATTTACCGGGGAAGCGACTGGCTGACGTGAAAAAAAGGTCTAGGGTTAAATCTGCAATCTATGAAACACTGAGCTATAAGTAAACCCCCAGAAAACGGATGATATCACAATGTTTGGGTTTGCACAAACACCCTTGCTCACGTAATCCCAGTTGCACACACACACACACACACACACACAAACACACACACACACACACAAACATATATAGACACAAACCCTGGAAGCTCTGAATAAATTGCGTCGGTCCACCAGGTCCCTTACTGCATCACTCCAGAGAGAGAGAGAGAGAGAGAGAGAGAGAGAGGGAGAGAGAGAGAGAGAGGTAGTGGGTGGCTGGGTGGGGTGGGTGAGTTGTTGCCAGCGTCTGCTCCCTGGGTCTGCAATAAGTTCCTTTGTCAGCCAACACAGAGGCTAAAAATGGTTCCACACAGCCAAGTTTAGCTTGACAAAGGTGAAACGCTTCATGGCAGCTGATGACTCATCTTTGTGTGTGCCTCTGTGTGTGTGTGTGAGTGTGTGTGTGTCTCTCTCTCTCAGACTATCATTAGTGATTTCATAATGAAAGCATGTCTTGGCTGTCAGACGGTGATTATGTATAAGAATGTGTATGTTTGTGAGTGAGCCTGGATGCCTGCGTATCTCCAATTATCGTTTCAAAAATGTAACGTGTGCAAACGTATCTGCAGCTCGGATGGTCCTGTGTGTACGGGAAGGTAAAACTTAATGTGATTAAATCGCTCATCTCTCCTCCCTGACAACACAGGTTGCTATGACTACAGTGAGCTTCAGACAAAAACACACTATGAAAATGTGAAATGAAAATGTATGGCCTCGTGCTAGATTTCATCTGCCTAATACCACAATGTTATTTCGGCGTGGGCTGGATTTTCTGAGGTGCCAGAGATTAATTCAAGCCCCGTTTAAAGGCATACTCTGCAGGATTCCGTTTTTTAGATATTATGAAATGACCACACTCGATCACTCTGTTTGCCAGACTGGCAGTGTTAAAAATACCCACGACTGCTGAGTCTCCCACCTCCTGCCTCCTCTGCCTCTTTAGCCGTTTTCACACATGGACTCCGCACAATGAGCAGAGAATCAGGCCCAGACTTAAGGCGGAATTGCCCTTTCACACATGTAACGCACAAGCGGAGGCTGTTCGTGTCAGACACATTCACACCTACAGGAAATGCTCTGCTTAGAGTATTTATGGTTTAGGCCAGGGGTGGTGCCTGGAATTTTGTGGAGACTGCATTGTGTAATGGCGTGTTTACATCAAATGCAAAATGTATTTTGCGGGTGCAGATTTTTGCCTCGAGTTGAAAAACTTCAACTCACGTGAATGTGGGGATGACACAAATTTTGTGAATTCACATCCCGTAAAATTTGTGTTATTGTACCTCGTAAAAAACTCACTTAGTGGTTGATCTGAACACACAGTAAGAGGGGAGTTATTGAATATTTTTCTGATATCTGTTTTTGGTGTTACACTTTTTAGATGGTCCCTTTGCACCCACAGCTTCAAAGGTTGTCTTATTGTGGTGAAAATTAGGTTGTAGCTTGTTGTCTTGTGTCATTTGTGTTTTAACAATATTTCAATTATCAGATCTGTTAAGTTTGAATCTGTGTATATTTCCAACTTTACTGAAGCACGCAACAGTAGAGTGTGTAGGAGGCAGGACACACACCCACTTGCTCGCTGGACCTGCACCTCCC
Organism: Myripristis jacobus; assembly: GCA_900302555.1. NCBI lineage: Eukaryota > Metazoa > Chordata > Actinopteri > Holocentriformes > Holocentridae > Myripristis > Myripristis jacobus. The sequence goes on along the minus strand of OMLB01043778.1, from coordinate 11,774 downwards.
CTATTCACACATGGGCTCAGCTGCAAGTTTTGTGCTCTTAGTTTTAGGGAGCTGGGAGGATAAAGTGTGGAGCAACTCATTCGGACATTTGTTTCCACAAATACAACCTCCTCCGGCTAATGTCAGTGTAACTTGTCCAATGCATGTGTGAAAGGGGCTTTTGCTGTGTCTGGGATGTTTCTGGGCAGTAACCTGAGCGGGGACCTGAGTGTTGTGTCCAAGACAACTGGGAAACTTCCCACCCCAGAGAGTTCAAGGCATGAAAAATATGGGCACCCCAAATCAAGCTGCATTTGTTTGACTGCTTTCAGAGCAGCAAAAGCTTTCTAATAGCTGTTATGCAGAGAAAGTACATGAGGTGAGCGCTTCCCTGTTTCTAGTTATCTTTGAAGAAAGCATAACCAACGAAGGGGGAGCTATGTAACACCTCATTTTCTCAAAACACCTCTCACTTCCATGTGGCAAGCTTTTCAAGACAATGACAAAAAAAAGATTAAAAAAACACGATTCAAAGAAAGTGAAACAGAGCGGCAGACTGGGCTTGTTCGAAATCAAGAGTCAATTAGGGGCAAGAATTAAGAATGGAAATGGAAGAGGAGTGATGCAGATTTGGCTTTGTTTTTCTATTGAACATGGCTGCTTAACTATCTCGTCTAGCAAGCTAATGTTGCACGCCAGTACTTTTTTTTTCAGTTTTAGCCCATTTACAAAACTGCACACACACACTACCACCAATCATCCAAAGCATACCATACTTTCTTGAATTTTTGAATATGTACTTGCTTTGGTATATCATTTATTTCACATCTTTGGTAATAAACGTCCTTTTCTCCTGATAACAACAGGTTTAGAAGTTGAATTTGATTTAGGTACTAAAACAACTTTCTTCAGGGACTATTTTGTGGTGAAGACATACATCCTGCCATATGGCAGTCTATGCATAAAAAGCATTTCCAAGGATTTATCCAAACTCAATATCATCATCTATTCTGAAGCAAAAAGAAGCCACATCATTTTAATGACCAAATAGTCCTTATGTCCTGAATATTGGACTTCACCAGCATTTGAATGCAGCAGAAGTCAGTGTCGACATGAAACTGACTCACACACAAAAATAAAGTTGTTGTTTTTTTTTTTTTACCCAGGCAGGAAGTTCAGTGTGATAAAACATATCTTAAACATGCCTACATGTTGATTTGCATTGTGGGCTGAAACTAACAGAAATTATTGGCTGGGAAGTTAGCACATTCAAATGTTTTACAAAATGATCAATAGTAATAAAGCGTACTGTATGTTAAGTGCAATAAATGGGCTAAAAATGCTAAAACAGCAGTTGGGACCTTTAAATTAGTATTTTTGGTTTCTTTCTTACTTTCTTTCTTTCTTTCTTTCTTAAGAGACTGTTAAGAGGGCATTAAGCACGTTGCCATATTTCACTGCAGAGCACTTCTATCATGTATGAGTGAGTGTCCTCTGTGTTTCTATTATCAGATGATTCATGCATGTTTTTGTACTGTATCTTTGATTTTTAATGCTGCAGGTCAATTGCCCTGTGAAACTGTAATTAAGTTTGAGTCTGAGTATTAAGCATAATCTTTTTTTTTGTTGCAGTGATTATTATTATTTGGTGTTCCAGCAGTGCTTAATGTGTCTTCCTCTCGTTTTCCCTCTCTTTCTGTTCTCCGTCTTTCCCTGGATATTTAACCTTCCCTGCCCTCTCTTTTCCTCCTCACAAAGTAAAAGCAGAAGAACAAAAAGGACCAGTGAATTATACAAAGAGCCTGGGAAAACTACTGAATGTAATCACAGAGCGGCTGTCAGTCAATTCCACAAAAACGGAATAAAGCAATGACTCTCTTTCTCTCTCATGTCAGCACCATTCAAACACAAAGACAAATTATTGCCATATTGTTTTCTTCTTTTGTATTCTCCCTGCTTGTGCATCAAATATGTAATTTTCTCTGCATGAGCTAATGCACTGACACTGTGTAAAGAGAAGCAAATTGACAGACAGACAGGGGCACAAAAAGAAGACTTAAAAGCAGACACACCCACACACACACATACACGCATACACACAGACAACCATCCCTCTCACTGCATCTGCTCCAACACACACACATACGGACACACTCACCTGTGCCGGTGAGTACAGCGTCCGGTTGGAGTCGCTGGAGTTATGGTGGCCTGGGTGTGTGGTAACGGCATGATGCACCTTTCTTCCTCCTTCTCCCCTCTCTCCTCCTGCTCCTCGCTCCTTATCCCCTCCGACTCCTCCAGCCCCCGGTGTGGCAGCTGCTATTCCTTTCTCCACCCCCCCACCCCCGCAGCCGGGGGCGCCCATGCAGCAGAGGGTGCCCTGGGCCAGCTCCAGCTCAATCTCTGCATCCATCTCCGCCTCCTCTTTGGCCTCCTTGTTGGAGTCGTCCAGGTGCTTCATCAGCACGGCCACCACCACATTGATGAGCACGAACTGGGCGGTGAGCACGAAGGAGACAAAGTACATGGGCGAGATGAACTGAAGGCTGGGGTTGCAGGCGTAGTCCACGTCGGTGGCGTGGTCCGGCGGGCACTCCCGCAACGTGTCCTGGTAGAGAGAGGGCGGAAGTGCAAGACAGAGATGAGGAAAGGGTTAACAGAGGGCAGGAGGACGGTATAGTGTGGGTGGGGATCGACTGGGAGAAACAGAAAGAATGAGGACAACGAATAGTTTTGGGGTGAGGCGTTATCACGGTACCTAGTGGGATTTTTGCCCCACTGGGAAATGGGGGCCTATGTCACCATGTCAGTCGCACAGCAGCAGACACAGTCTCTGATCAAAAAATCTATTGGGATTACCATTAAATCTGGTGATTCATGTTACCTAGAGGATGAAATGTGGCAATTCTGGTGACCCCCCCCCAGTGCCATCAGTAGACAAAATGTTTAATCTTGCACACTCAAAAACTCCAAGCAATGAAAGTAAATATTCCCTGCTGAAAGAATAATTTACAGTATTTTTAAACTCTAAACTGTAAGTGTTATTTGTTCACTTTAAACTGAGAAAAAATGTCACCTTCTTACACTGAATAATCATTTATGCATTTTCTTTTCAGTCAGCAACATCGGGAAAACTGATGTTAAACCTTGTTTGAGTGGATTTATGCAGGTATTTTTTAAAGCTACACAATGCAAAATTACCATGGGTTGATTTAAATCAGGACCCTGTAGTTTCAGCTGGCATATATACATATAAAGAATATGTAAATAGGAATATAATTTGATGTTTGAGTCTAAATGGTTCTCCCAACAGTCCAACTCACTCCACGATTTTTGTCAGCTGAGTCTGAAGGCTTTCACTTTCTCTCTTTTAATCAACCCTCTGGAATTGTGCGTAGTGCACCTTTAAAGACAGCTAAACAGGGGGATATCTACCCAGCAACAGGGGGCTAACAGTTAGCATTTGGGCCATTCAGCAATAAAGGTGATGGAAGGATGGCATCACTACACAACACTTAACGGCTGAATTATCCTGTTAACCATTTCTACCTATTTTGATAGTACAGAAAGATGTAGCGCATGCACCCCAGGCCAATATGTTGATATACAGATATAGAGAATATTATAATTCTAACAACAAAGTGTATTTTATCAAGTAATAGAACACGTCTAGCATCTCCTGCCTTGAGCAGTCGCACACTAAATAGTTTTTGCCCTATGCATGCCAACGAGTTTCTTTCTTTCTTTTTTTTTTTTTTTTCTTCAGGAGCATTATTTTGGTGGTTTTCCACTCTGGTTAACATGCACACAGCGGAGTTCAGTCAGAGCAGAACCAAAGTGACAAGTGTTTTCTGGACGAAGTACACATATCTCACCCAGGCTGTGACCACACATAACAATTTTAGCCCTCTGAGCTGAAGCTGGTCTTTTCTATCTAATTTGGCATGACATTTACACACTGTGCTCCTTCACACGCCATCTCCCTTTTCCACCTTCACTCCCTTTTGCTCTTTTTTTTTCTTTACATATTTTCATTCTTTCTTCCACTTTTGGAGCTCCATGTTCTCACTTTCTCACTCTCCCTGTTGCTTGCTGCTTGCCTCCCTGTTATTCATTTTAGTCCCATTTGTCCCCTAAAGGATAGAGAGCATAAGCGACCTGACCCCCCCTTCTTTTAACCCCTTTCTTCTCCTCTACACCTACCTCATGTCATTACAGATTGTGTCTCCCCTATCCTCCTTTCTCATTATTTCCTCTTTGTCATCACTGCAGGTCTAATTCCCACTCTCCAGCTAAACTGATGCAGCCCTGCCCAGGTACTAATTCGACAGCTAAATGACAGAGATTTCCATTGAAAGGTAGCATCTGAGCTTCATGGCCCAGCACCATAATCTACACACCCTGCATCCGCTGTGTGTTTAATGGTCCAACCCCTTCACACCACAGCTGCCTAGGTCTGTGAAAGAGGACAGGTGGTAGTGGTGGGAGACAGTACGTGTGTGTTCAGGGGAAATTGGCATTTTGTGTGAGTGTGCACGCACACATGCAGGTACATAGGGGAGAGGTAATCAGTACACACTCCCGGTGCCGAGCAAGCACTTTCCTTTAATCATTAAGTATCACTAGAGTGGAAGACAGGATGGTTGAAAGAAAGAAGAGCAGAATAGCTCAGAGGGCCCTCTTCCCTTTAAGTTCACACTTTTCCCACATCTCCCTCTTTCCCCGTCTTCAGACATTTTTTTCTTTTCCTCTCTGTTTTGCTTTCTTCTGAACCTCTCAAATAGTAAACAGAATGGCTGATCAGACTGTAGGAGCATAGCATATCCCCCTATGTACTTTAAGTAATGTGAACTTCAGGCTACAGCCATGTGTGTGCTAGTAGACTGAGCTGATAGCTCGAGGCTTGTTCTGACAAGCTAATGCCTTTAGTCTTTTTAAACAAACCTGGATTGTAGTTCCCCAACAGGAACATGAAAGAAATTTTCCTTTTACACCAGGGTCTACAAGCGCTGTTATGACCGCTGTAAGTTGGATCTCTTTTTTTTTTTTTAATGTTCTTATATGCTCTTTGGAGAATTGAGTGTATCCTACATTTATCATAATATATCAACAGGTTTTGCTAGAATGTCCTTTTTGACAAGGTACATAAAGATCATAAAGTCTCAGTGTTGCTGTTATTCAATCAGTCCAGCCCACTGCACCGTGCAGAATGCATGGATGCTTTGCACTGTAGGGTGGAAAATGATGTCAGCATGGGCTGTTTTCTGTTTCTTTATTATGCAATCAAACAGGTTGGGTTTGCAATCAAAAAATGGAATAAAATAAATTTGTGATCAAAATCAGAGTGAAAAACTTTTGTTTGCAAATCCAAACATTTTGCTTGCTGTTGAGCTGGCAGCATCCACAGTTATAATGTATTATTATTCCCACTTCCTTCTGGGTAGGAGTGTAGATTAGAACGGTTACTATACTTTATAATTATTGATATTGCCGAACTGTCCCTCCGATTGAGACTGGCCAGTAGAAACATATTACATCATACATACATCAAACACGTTTCATCTTCCAGCATAGGTCCCCCCCACCGGATTCAGCTCAACCAAAAACAAAACTTTTGGATTTTCAGACAAAAGGTTTTGATTTGCATTTTATTCACAAATTTGTTTTACTAGCAATAAAACCTGTTTTGACTGCAGCGTTGACAATCTTGCTCTCAAATCACTTTTTTGATAACAAATCTATTCTGTTTGCAGTCACTCCATGTGTCAGGCAAGACGGTGCGCTCGGTTGAATTTGCTGCCACACAACACACAAAAACGCTTCAACAGAGATGTTCAAAAGCTGCACGGTCACACATTCTACGAACACACTCGAACAAGTTCAGAAATATACATTTCTTTACCATAATGAAGCCTTTAAAAACTAGGACAACACTTACACTTTATCACAATATTACAGTGTCAGCATCAGTGTCCATCCCAGGCGATATCTAGTTTCACATCACAATATCAATAAGGTATCAATATATCACCCAGCCCTACCTTACTGTGCATCATTTTAATTCAGTACCTTCATGATGCCGTTCCAATTGTCGCCTGTGGAGACTTGAAACAAGGTAAGGAAGGCCATGCCAAAGTTCTCAAAGGTGGCGTGACGACTCATACCCTCACATGGGTAATCCTCGTTGCACACTGAGGATGAGAGCGTCAGGGGATGAGCGGAGGAAAGGAGGAAGAGATGGGGTGAAAGATGAGAACAGGTATAAGGAGAAGAGGATGTGCCAGGAAGCAGGGGGGAGACACAAAGATAGAGACAGAAAAAAAAGGCATGGAATATTGATGAGAGAGAGAAAAAGAACAAGCATTAACATGACGCTTGTGAATTTCCACACTCAACACTTTCCACACCGAACACTACACAGAGTACTGTATGTACCACTTATGTCTAAGCCGCTTGGATGACTGTCCAAACTCTGACTCAGCGTAGACACAGTCTCTGATCAAATCAGTGACAATGTGACCAAATACTCTGTTTGTCTCTGAGCTTATATCCCAAGATAATCTTCGGAATGGCCTCAAGAAAGCGACAGTCGCATTTGGCACTAATCCCTTCTCCTCCCAGACTCCAATAGGAAGTGATATTGCCACTGGCCACAGCTGCAGCACATGAGGAGATGTGACAGTTTGGGCGATATCTCTTCCAACTTCAATGGGGATATTTTAGGACAGTGCTTAGGCAGGAGTTATATCTGAACACCCGAGAATGGATTGATTCCCTTATGGTGCTTCCTGATTGGAGGCGAGAGGACAGGAACAAAGGGAGGAAAGGGATGTGACACAAGAAGAGATTTTCAGAATAAAGCTTTGAACGATGTTGCTGCATTCATCTCCACTAGTTGAGTTTGTCCTTTAATCGCAGATTTAGGGGACCTATACATTAGAAAGCTATATATATATTTTGATCTGTCCCCAGAAATAGCATAGCACGCAGTTCCTCAAACATGTTAAGTTTAGCATTAAGGCTGTAAAACCAGTATGTCATCCATTGTTACAGGGAAAATCTATCCAATCCCTAAAACTAGAACTACTAATACGGTAATCTGTGATGTAACCAAGAGCCTTTCTGGAGATGCCTTCCCCTTGACAGCTCATGGAAAATAGAATATATGGACTCACACACCATTTTGTTTGAACATTTATATGCAAATAAGCTTCATTTCACACTAGAACAGAAGGATATGCACTGAAAATGTGCCCATTTCCTATAAAGTCACCTTGGCTAGTGTCCAAATATGAGATTTCATCTTTATTGTCCCTGGTGTCACTGTCAAGTATCTCTTGATGAAGTCACACATTACAGTTTTGGCTCTCCAAAGTTTTTGGAAGAGACTTGTTTGTGAAGTGCTTAAGCTCATAGGATCAATATATATTGTCTCCCTGGACTGCTATCTATCTGCTTTAATAACACCATGCGTTAACAGCTTCCTGTAACTTGCCATACTTGTAATATTTATGCAGAGAAAAATAGGTTTTGTGCTGAGCCGTGACACGATCTCTTGTCTTTATTGTCGACCATGTGCACTCACCCAGTTCTCCAAAAAGCTCCACTCCTAAGGCGGCGTAGATGAAGAACAGCAGCATGAAGAGCAGGCCCAGGTTACCCACCTGCAACACACACACACACACACACACACACACACACACACAATAAACAATAGCCACGCTTTATGACAAAAGTAATTGTACCTATAATCAATGTTGTTTGAGCTCTAGGGTTAGTCAAACTCTTGAAGAAAAGTTTGACAGTTCACATGTTGTATAATGCTGTATAACACTGTCACTGTTCAGTCATCTGGATCGACCCACTACTCCCTGAAAAGTATTATGACTAAGGTTTAAGGTGTTATTATGTTATTGTTCATTTTTGCTCATATTTGTCAAACCTTATCCCTACTTTTCACATAACCGTTGAGCCAAAATGGAAGAGATGTCATCGTTGTTCATAAGATCAGCAGTGGTGCGAAGATCAAAGAAATTCTATTTTTCAAAAATGAAAAATCAACCATTTGAAAAAACTGAAACCTAGTCTTGCTTGATTGCTTGCTTGAAATGGTTGCTGGCATGAAATTAAATCACATTATAAATTATTATTCATGTGTGACTGATCTTCAAACTTTTGCATACAAAGCAGCTGTGCTGTTGACGATGGAAGAAAACCTCTGGTTTTGAAACATTCACTTTCCATTTTTTTTCTTTTAATTGTTATTTTCGGGGTGTACGCTAAAAAGAAGTGAAACAGGACCCCTCAGTTTATATTTCATTCTGCTGTTTTACCAACATAAAAGGAGGACAATCCAAAATGCACTGTGTGTGTGTGTGTGTGTGTGTGTGTGTGTGTGTGTGTGAACTGTGTGTGTGTGTGTGTGAACTGAACTTGTCACCTTGGGCTCCCACTGTTTTCTAGAGCGCTGGTCTCATGTCGACTGCTTAGTCCTGCAAAAATGTGGCACAGCGTCCTCTGAGACACAACTGAACCCCTACACTACTTCTTTGGCTTGTTTGGGTTTGTTGATGTGGGTTTTTGAGTTTGGGGGTTTGGGACTTGGCTCACTTCCACCACCACAAAACACACTTCCCTTACCAGAGCTTAATGGTGATGATGTTGTTGCATGGTAAACACGCCAGGCAAAAACTAATCCCATTACGGGGATCCAAAGCCCAGTCTTGAATTCCCTCTCAGTGTACACATTGGCACTCTGCTAACAGCTTCACTCTACCAGGAATAAGGAAATGCAATTCCTGCTCCAGTGACAAATAGTCACTGTAATTATACTCTACGTGTCCTAAGGAGAGGTTTACATCACTCAAACTATTTTGCAGGGAGAAGCAACGTGGGATTCACTGTTTTCCCCATGGTGAACTCTGTAAAAGAATAATGCATTGGGACATTAACAATGACAAAGTTGGTTCTAAAGAGATTACACACTAACTGCTATAGAAATAAAATTTATTAAAATTACTGTATGTTGAGAAGATGCTTGTAGGAGGTGCTGCTTGGCTGTTTGGTCTTGGCAGGGCTGTAATAATGCTTAGAATTTAGAGCAGCCATGGGGAAAAAAAATGACGGTTTACACAATATTGCTCGGTTTGGAGGGAAAACTCATAATAAACAGCAGCCAAGTTAAGCAATTTTGATTTTAGGTTACAACAAATTTAACAATAATGAGATTTAAGACCAATACCATTTCTGGTAAAAGGAAAAAATCTAATAATGTACACAGACTACAGCACTTTTATTAGGACCACCTTGCTGTACTTTGTCTCGCTTTTCTTCTGCCTAATGACTCAACCTTACAATTAAAGTGTAATGACTGTAAGGAGTCGTAGTTTTAACACACTGTAGATTTGCAAGCTCTGTTTAATGGAAAAAGAGGGCGGCCTTAATATTATCCATATTATCCAGTGTACAAAAAACACCAATCCACATTAGTGTGGGAACTACAGAAGATGGCAAAAAATGCACCTTATTATTAAAAAACATATAAATTTAGTTTTTAGGCAAAGCCTGTGTCAGATGATACAGTACATCAAAAATATGTCCCAGTATACACCAAAAACTCACCAAAATTTCATACATTCATACATATGCTGTAAAATCTTTCTTTCTGAACAAGTGGGGAAAAAATCTGCCAGTAGGAAGAGATAATTCCACTTGTTTCCCATGCAGTTTCACTTGTTTCAAGAATTTCTTTTCTGGGATAAAGTGCAGAATGAGACAAATCAGCCCACTAGTGTCAAGAAAATTACCCTTGATTCCAGAAATACTTTAAACAAGTTGATTAGCATTGGAAGCAAGTGGGATTGTTCACTTGTTCTGTCAATTGTTTGAAGAAAAACAAGCTTTTACATTTGAAATCGAGACTATATGATCTGTTAAAATGAGTATTTATTTGCAGTGTATTCCTTGTCCTTACAGACTTTTATCTGCAATGACTGGATCTGGTTCCTCAGAGTTTGCCTCATGTAAATTTCTAAATCGGCGCTGTGCCGTCTGGAGCACTTACCAGTCTGTGCTTCATAATGACCTGGGTCTATGTGGAGACCTGGCTAAGGATGAATGCCCTAAGCTGCTATGAGAGACAACTTGTTTGTGGAAGCCAGAGGAATGTTACTTAGAGGTTGAACATGTGCTGCATCAATCATTCAAAATGTGGTCAAAACACTTAACAAAAGTGTGTGGTATATAATATACAGCTGTGCATTATACCTTTAGTAACTACCCACTAGATGAAGATACACTACTTTTTTTTGCTCAGGTGACCAAAGCTTTTGTGTTTCTTTATTATATTTTGATGACTGCACTTGAAAATATGTGCACTTAACAGAGACCATTCCATGCCTTCCCAAAGCTACGGAGAAAATCTCCAGTGAAAACTGCAGCACTCCGGTTCACAAGGGGCAGCCCTAATGACTTCCTAAAGCAAAAAACGGCATTCCATGCGGTGTCCACATCTGCCATCAGCTATTCTGGAAATTTCTCAGCAGTTCCCTGAGAGAGCATAAAACGACTGCCTCGACTTTAGTGCTGATGTTATGTGCTAGATCTAGGGCTATTAGCGTTAGCGAACGGCATGTAGCAGCCATTTTGCATCAGTGGGTGAGAGGATGATAATGGTGGAGGCTGGTGGGCAAAATTACTTTATCTTACTGTGTCTTTGTAAAGATCAGCCACGAAAATGCATTTCTTGAAACATCTGTCAATGAGCTATTAAGCTTCCCTCCAATTTAGTGTACAGATCCCACAGTGCATCCTCACTGCCTCTCATGGCCTATTAAAGGCACAAAACAAAAATGCTTTAATCTCATGAATTATTTTTTAGTGGACATCTGTGCCTGCATGTCATGATGGTGTTTTTCATTTGCCTTCCCCCTACACAGACGCCAATTTCATCGCCTGTTCCATTGTTCAAACTGTGTCCTGAAGCTTTTGTCGAAATGTCAATATGCTCCTCAATATCTTGTTTGATGTAATGAAGCACAATTGGCAGCTTGCCATTTCATCTCGACAGTGAAATATAGCGTAATATCACCTCAGGTGCAATGTCTCACCAGGTGTAACACGTTCACTCTTATTCTTTCAGGCTCTTGACATGCATGCACATACATGCACGTGCGCACACACACACACACACATACACACATGCAGACCTGCTGGAACTGTTTAATTAGCCCTAGTTTTAATTACCTCTCCAGGTGCCCTTGGGATAGAGCAAAGGGCTTAGTGTTAATGAGAGGGGGATCAATAGAAAAGAAGGACAAGAAATCTGTTCTTCTTCACCTCTGCCTGCCCAGACCACCTATCTCCCTCTGTTCACTTCCTCCCCGCCAGCCTGCTGCATCTTTTTCTTAGTTTTTGTGGTCAGCAGGTCAGTTGTAAGTGTGTGTGTGTGCCTGCACAACCTCTGCCTGTCTATCTCTCTGCCTGTCTGTCTGGCTGCCTGCTTCCATGTTTTTATAGCTATATTACTCTAATGAAGCCGTCACAGAGCAAACTAATGCTCCGCGCCAGACATCGCTCCCAGCACACTCACACTGTGGTCTCAGTGGGAGTGTCGGTACTCTCCATGGTGCTGAAATTTAAAGCAAGATGAGGTGTGTGTGTGTGTGTGTGTGTGTGAGAGAGAGAGAGAGAGAGAGAGAGAGAGAGAGAGAGAGAGAGAGAGAATGAGAAAGGGTGTGGCTTTCTCTCTGTGTATGTGTATGCATGTGTGTGTGTGTGTGTGTGTGTGTGTACCT
>OMLB01043774.1:33201-56757 GCA_900302555.1 Myripristis jacobus | reverse complement strand
AAAACCAAAAAAAGAAAAAAATGATAGAAATAGATGAAAGAGAGGGGGAAAAAAGTTAAGGAGACAAAGTCCCTTTTCTCCCCCTTAGAGGTTTTACTCCTTCAGCGGCATTGTTGGCCCCCCGTACAATGATAGCCATCAAAATCATAACTGTTTACACTGCTGTCAGTTCCTTATCCTCAAAGCAGAAGTTTTCAATTTCAAGTCTGATTTGTTTCGGGGGCCTTTATCTTTTCAACAAGAAGAAAGGAGAATGCTTGGCGTTTTTTTTTTTTTTTTCATTAAACTTTTGATTGCTCCTCAAAGTAAAGCTGCTTCCTCGGGAAAGGCAATGTGACAGGAAGGTAAGGGCTAAACTGGCCTCCCAGAGCTCTTACTAGGCTACAGCATGCTCCATAGAATGGGCCCCTATAGGACTCATCCAGATGCACAGCACAACATGGACCTTTCAATGTACCATCTGGCTAATATAATAAGGTAAAGTAATGCATTTTTAACCCTCCCTAATTGGTTAAGTCATTTCATTATTATAAATATTAGGTATCTGTAATGGGGAACACTAATTCCTTTGACTAGACTAAAGATTCCCGCCTTCAAATAAGCATGCTAATCTAATTAGAAAGCTAGCGGAGCCGAACGACTACATTTTCTCATACTTAGCATTGGAGGGCCGGGGCTTTGCGGAGCAGATGTGCTGTGAAATTAATTTCCTCTGGTGTAAGCGGAGACGCTCTTCTCACCGTCTCTGTTATGAAATTTCCATTTCACAGATGATAACCTATTATCACTTTATTCAAGGGAAACGTGTTAATGGCCGGGAGGAAGATTGAATTATTCATATTTGCTCATTTCTATTCTGCGGCGCGGCCCTGCTCTTTTCATGCACTGAGAGAGGGCTAATGTAAACATGACCAGAATCCTTGTAAATTGGCTTGTAGAGGAGGCTGTTAGCATAGTGCCTGGGGACTGATGCTAGACGGGGATAACAGCTGATATCTGTAAAGTACAGCCTGTGCACGTGTGTGTGTGTGTGTGTGTGTGTGTGTGTGCGTGCCAGTGTCAGCGTGTGTATTGTGAGAGAGAAACAGAGCGTCTGAGTGGGTGTGCGTCCATGTATGTGTGTGTGTGTGTGTGTGTGTGTGTGTGTGAGAGAGAGAGAGACGGAGAGTGAGTGAATGAGTGAGTGAGGGTGTGCACGAGTGAAAATGTGTGTCAACAGTGGGAGAGGGCTGCTGCCACCTTGTAATGGAGGCTAATCAAATGAGGAAGCGGTGAGCCTGAATCTGGACTCAGGTGATCTTGTTTATTGGGACGCTACATTTGAATTTTTTTTCCTCTTTTTTTTCGTGAGTATGTGAATGAATTCAAGTTTGACTGCAGGAGAAACTTTTCTGTGTGTTTTTTACCTCATTTGCTGCTGGTTGGCTCACACCTCAGTGTGGCGGGACCGGAGGGGGCCCACTCAAGGATAATGAGGCGGCCTGACCCAGTGATGGCACTGACGTTCATTCATTAACAGTTCAACCCCAAGTGTGTATGTGCTTGTATTAAAACACATAAAAAGCAACCTATATGAAGATATATCTATACAAATGTCTTTATTCATTTCATATGTGTAGATCATTGCAACACTGTGGATTTGCTGTTTATAAGACACTACGTTTACTCTCAAAATATAAAAAAACATGGTATTTTTGTTTCATTTGTGATCAAACTTTAGTTGCATGGCTGCCAACAGATATGGGAAGATGGGCAGATCTTGAACACCCTGCAGGGCATCCCGCTTACAAGTTTGATAAATGGCTGAATATTTAGGTTTTTCTGCCATCACCTTTCTGGAAAGGTGAAAAATGACATGGTTAGCTGAGATGCTTGCATATTTTGGTGGAAGAAACTCCGTCCACTATGAAGTTTACAACTCGCAGAGGAAGGGACTGTGTCTGCCTCAATAAAACATTTGCAAGGCATTAAGGCCAAATTTCAGCTCAGACCCTTTTATGAAGGGAATTAAGGCAGGAAGGGACATGACCAGAATGTCTCAAAGAGGTCTGTTCTTACTTTTACAGCCATTAATGAGATTATATTTGAGCTGAAATGGTAAGAATCTTTATAGCTGGCTCCCATCCAATTACGTCTTTCCCATGAGAATCTGCTGCGGGGGCATTTACATTGCTGCTGGTTTACATAATGCCTGTGGCGTCACAAGTATTGATTATTAAATCTATGATGAAGAATATGGTCGTGAAGGCAAACAATTTGACATCAGCTGTTGATTCTATAATGAAACACGTGATCATTTATAGTTATGTTTAATTATTTATATTCACAGTTGATGATGTAAGCAGTGTGTAATTATATGTTTTGTGGGAATTTTATGAATAAGAACTCACAAATGAAATTGCCTTCCAGCAAAAAAAAATGACCTCATATGGCGTTGCTTACAATTACAACCAAGAGTTACATTTTGAAGTTAGGCAACCTCTAGTGGTCATGAATATAATGACACTGTGGTGTGGTATTGATGGATTTAAATGCAAGTGTTCCTTTGGAGGCAGCTAATGGCAGCTAGCTAAGATTAGCAGACCTTTGCTAATATCAGCTAGCCAACACAGGCTAAAATAATCTTTTCCTTACCTTATGCAAGTATTTTTAGTGGCTAGTGAACACTTTAGCGCACTAGCGAGCTCAGGAACCAGTATTTTGACGTCCCAGTGGGTCGCATGTACCGCTCATTTAGGAAACACTTCTGTTGGTCGTATTGTGGTTCTCAAAGGGGGTGTGTATACCCCTCTACGGCTACGTTGGAGTAAGACTGCGGTTGGTACGTGAGATTAAAAAAAAAATGTAAATTTAAAAAATATCAGTCATGCATAATTTGTAAAATTACTTTCTTATATTATAATCGGTTCAATAAAAAATGGAAATGTAAGTTTGATAAACCACATTATACGTTCTATGTTTTTTTTTTTTTTCCCAAAGGTGTCAAATGTGTGTGTTTGGGTTTAAATTTGCCGTTGTGGTCATCAGGCAAGGAGGTTTGTTCACTATGACCAGGAAGACAAAAAAAAAAAAAATCCCCAAAAATGTGTGGGTGGTTGAAACGTAGCAGTGATACACCTGAAAACAAAACAAGGAGAAACAAGTGAAACAACAGAATCTCCTCAGTATCAGGCTGTTGGTGCAGACAGTGATATATGATGGATTGGACCTCTTTATATGGCTTTTTTTCTACCACCTTTTTCTGGTCAGGGGGTACTTGGCTGAAAAAAGTTTGAGGGCCACTGTATCAGAGGGTTGGAACAGATGTGACGCTATGCTTTTGAGGACTTGTGGTGTCTGTATTAATGGCACCTGCACCAGCGGGCTCAGACAACCATCAAGCAGAGTTTCTGGCTGAATTAGCACCGTGTATCTCTTACAGCCCTGCTTTCTACAGTTGAAGACAAAAGACTTTGTGTCACATATAGGTTTACAATGGTTATTCCTCCATACATTAGTCAGTAATGATATTATCAGGTCATGTGGTCACCAGGCTGGCCTCAGGTAGGCCATACAGCCGCTCCTCTTGTTGTCCCGGGGAACATCTGCCAGGGCGCAAGAGTTCAAGTGCAGCAGAGAGAGGTCAGCCTGTCCTTGGGTCGTTGTTATTAGACGAGGCTTTTGTCCCCCTCTCGTCTGGACAGACAGAGTCTAACTCATACAGCATGGAAATGTGTAAGCCTACAGGATGTACAGATTCACAGGAATGCCTTCAAACACAAGGAGGTTTTCGAATCCTAACCAGGGTCATGTGGTTATTATAGTCTTATACTGCTACCACTGTGTGATAATGAGTAAATGTTAGAAATTGTGACTATGGTATTAGACATATGAGCATATGCCTGAAACATATGTAAATGATGAATAAAACAATAAGGCTATAATCTCCCCCCACATATGTAAAATATGTAAATTATATAATCCAGTTTGATTATTTTAACATATACATTGCTATATGCAAAAATCAATTCTATAATATGATGCCTGATATAATTCAGACGTGTTTTGGCTCATTCTGTGACAGGGAAACACATGCATGATACATGGAGGAATATTCACATATTGATATGATCACTAGGTGGCAGTAGAGTATACTATAATTGCATATATGCATATGCTGCTACATAAGGCCCACTCCAGCACTCTGTTTGTCCTTCAGTCAGAGAGAGGGCTTGGATGTGATCTGAACCAGACATTTCTGTAGAAAATGGGAATTTGGTATGATCACAACATACTTTTTTGCAAAGATTTTGTTCAGTTATTTGCATTATTTTCCTATAATTTTGCCTTTATCGTGCTTCATTTAAATACATAAGCAACATTGAAGATTAAAAAAAAATAAAGCAAACAAAACAAAACAAAAAACAAAGAATTTCAATTCAATTCAATTTAAAGTAGGCCTAACCAGTTCTTATGAGAGGAAGTCACTAAATAAGCAAAACTGGATGTTGGTGGACTTTGGGGCCAAATCTTTGCTTGCAGCTCCCACTGCGTTGCTCCATACTGACTGAACTCTTCTCTGAATATGATTATTAAACATAATAGAAATTCATAATCCAGCACTGTGTGAGAGGGAGTGAAATTCAAAACAGCAGAGTCAAAAACGTCTTTAATAAAGTGACTCTCTGACTGCAATCGTTTCTGAAGACCTCTCTATTATACTGCTGCTTAACACAATCCATAGCAATCCAAATCCTTATCAATATCAATTTACTCATATCAATAAAGATCAGACTCCCTCTGGATCAGTTCTCACTGGCATCTGTCTGACATTGCGGGCCCCTCATCACGCCCAGACAGCACCCCCTCCCCATCACACACACACACACATACACACACAGAGCAGCCCTTGACTCCGGCGTCAATAAGGCTGACCGTCTTTGTGAGAGTATCGACAGTTATCAAAAAATGCCCTTGATGTAATTTCATGCCTGTCGACACTCACGGGCCATATGCTAAGGATTATGGGATGCCTGTGTGCCAGTGGGGCTGGGGCCTGGGCCTGGGTCGCTTTATAGGAGCCTTAATGGCCCTCGGTGCCTGCGTAGGAGCCACAATGGCCGAGCGTAGCTGAGTGGCCACTGGGGGCTACCATCAAACCTCAGCTAGAGAGCGACTGGGGAATCCTGCAGCGGAAGCAGGCAGCACCCCCATGTGTGACACTAACTCATCACATTAAAGCGTCCACAGTATCAGAGCATATGTCGCCTATCTGCTCTTTAGGCTTTAATGTCATACATAAGTGCTTGCATTTACAATTTCAGACGTATCCACAAATGCACCATGAAACAGAGGGCGGCGAGCAGGCCATGGGCGCTCGGGTGAAAGTGACTTTACATTTTGTTTTTCTGTTCCACAAGTTACTTTCTGTCAAAGTGCCGTTGAAGATGGAAAGGACATAGTCTGATTACATGGCTCGTTTCTGGAGTTTCTGCAGCTTTTCACTCAGAGGAGGCCTGTGTCACGCATGCATCAAGGGCAAAAAACTTGTCATTGTCACTGTTCATAAAATAATAATTAGACATATAGACATAATTCAGGCATATGCTGTAATATAGAAATCACAATGGATATAATTCATATAACTATCAGCTATAATTAGATTTACTTTAGAGCAAGAGGGTAAAGAGTTGGGTTTTGTAAGTAGTATTTCAGATCGTTTCATTTCATGTACACAGCATAAATCCATAGATTTGTGCTCCTAAGCAACATAAGTCCAGTGGTCAATATAATATAATTTAAACTCTTTACCCCTGGGCTGCATCAGGATACTCACTCGTGTGGCTAAACTGAATTCTTAGCACGCTGCATTTGAAATGTGAAAGCTTTGGGCCACAGCCGTGTCACAGCGGTGGTTTGAAAGTAAAGTTTTAAATACCAAACATCTATTTTAAACAAAGAGCTACACTTCAGCACATGCTGCATGGTGGAATTTGAGAGCACCGACAGGCCCTTATCAGTTTCAGTGGAGACGATAGCTTTCCAGAGCCCTAGGAAACATGGTGGGAGTTTTACAGCATCAATCCAATACTTTGGAGTTTTGCGGTGTTTGATTTTGCATGCGCGCATCCTTTTGTTGCTTTGAGTTTAATCAGCAATCCTCCCTTTTTTTCTCTCTCCCCCTTTTTTTTTGCACCGCTTTGTTTTTCTGCTGCCAATGGTAGCTGAAGCGCCTTAGCTGTTTTGTAAGCATGTGCACATCCTGATCTCTCATAATATTAGTTAAAATCAATGTGCTGCTTTTTTAATTATTGCTCATGGTACAAAGCGGGGAAGGCTCATTTAAGGGGGGATCGATATGGGAGAGCGATTGGTAGACGGTGGAGCTGTACATCAGGCGGCTTGATGTGAAAATCATTGGGACCTGTGCAGGCTGTGGCTCGCGCTGATCATCCTGGTTAGCCCCCCAGCTGGCTGCAGGGCCTGGGTAATGGGTGAACCCTCCGTGAACCAGCATCCTTAGCCTCCACAACACCCCTCAGAGCATCGCACAGTCTCACACCGCCCCAGCCGCTACGCAGAGCAGCAATAACACGTCATAAACTATTAGAAATAGGAGGAATCAAAAAAGTAAGGGAGAAAATCCACACGTATTTCTCGCTCTCCTCTCTTCATCTCCCCATTGATTATCTGTGCTTGGGATTATTCTCTTTTTATTTGGCGCTGTTCCCTCACTGGTGCTACCCTCTCCCTCATCCCTAGATACGCCAGTGCATTGTTCCTCAGTGTGCACCTCTATTATCTGCTGCTATCTGTCCCCTGACCGCGACCAGGCCTGACTGGAGGCTTGCACTACTCTGCTCTGTGGGCTTTAAAGAGGTTAATAACTTGGGCCTGCGGACGTTATTTAAGGGTGGCCAGAGGAAATGTAACGCTCCCCTGTTTCTGTTGCTTTAGATCCACCTTTGACCCCCCGAGTTGTCCCTCCCTCCCCCAGCCCACATGATAAACACATCCTCATATCCACTGCACCTCACATCACCTCTCTTCCTCTTACTCTTCCTCCGTCTTCACTCTTTTTGTCTTCCTCTCGCAGTTTCAGTGAGGGCCAATTCACATCTCCTTCATCATGTGGTTTGGCCCCTCTGGCGCTAAACTGATACAAATGACGTTAATCTGGGAAAGTGTGGACGGCAGCGTTTCGCAGCCTCCCGCCGTTATTTGTCACCATTTCCGTCCCCCAAAACGACTCCGTTTTGCACAGAGATAAAAAAGTTAAAAGCCCAAATAATTGTTTTCATCATTCAGTCACTAAGCATTTATCATGCGCTTTGTATATCAGCACCCAGTGGATGATTTATATGGGCTCTCCGGCCACCAATGGGACACCAGTATGAGGGTATCAATCCCGATAAGCACTGATCCAATGTACAGTCAGCATCAAGAAAAGCTGGGTTGCACATTCAATGTTCCTAAACGGACAAAAACGAGAAACCTTTTCTCATGTCCTCTAGGTGTTTGAAATAAAAACAGTAGACAGAAGCAAAAGTATTTCAAACCCTGATCTAAGCAGAGAAATGGAAGACGTTTCACTTCTTCATTTCTACAAAATCTGTTTCTACAAGTTTTCTTAGGAGAATCACTGTAACACCATTTTGACCTCACTGTTTTCCCCTCAGTCCTGCAGAAATAAATCGAGCTATTCTACTGATTTCAATTGCCCTTGGTAAAAAAAAAAAAAAAAGGAAAACTACATTATTAAATTCTGAAATGCATTCTGACTTTGCTAGAGGCACCAGTGCAATAACTTAACTCAAATGCATATATTTTGACAGGCAAGCGGTGCTTAATATGTCTAAATTTGAAATTAATACTGGTTAGACACAGTGACCCTTCCCTCTATATCACATTGTGGAAACACTAATGTAATGGTTGTTTCTCATTTGGCTGCTCTGTTTTAGATGATTACTATATATCATCTGCATCATGCAGTAATCGCGCACATTTACATGAGTACATGCACACAGCACTCACGCTCAGTCACTCAGTCACACAAAGCGGAGGGTTACTGCGCAGCATCCATCATTCATCCATAAGAGTGGTTCATTTACTAATTAAAATCTTAAAAAGAGAGCGAAATTGACTAAACACTAAAGGCTTAATCACAAGTTTTGACCAGCAACTGACAATGCAATCTATGGTGAGATATCAATCAAGCCCATGCAAATTGCTTTTATGAACTGGCCTATTTTGTCTGATCACCAAGGTCATTTATTATGCCTTTAATTCCCCTCTTAGCACAATGCATTCAATCACTCAGATTGTACTGTGTAGCAGATGAGCCTCAGTGCGTCTTTGTCTCCCATCGCATATCAAATAAAAAAATAGGAAGTTTGTATCTGCGCAATGAGTGGATGTCAATAAATTACATGCATGCTTAATTTTCTTTGCGTGTCAATGGTGATGCCTGTCAATTTCAAAAGGGCCCTCTTGCGCTTTATTCTAATGAAAGAGGCAGAAAGAGGGCAGGAAGGCAGCACTATTTCATTTGGCTGGAAAAGCTCAGTTCAGCCAGATTTAAGATGAAATGATGCCTTTTGGTTATGGATGGTGATTAATGTCAAGGACATCAGAGTTCATCTAAATATAGATGATCTGCATCTCCCTTCAGCAATGCTGAGTCTGCACCATGCAGAGATCACACACAGATAAATATCATCCCGGTGCCAATAATAACATGGAAGAAGCAACAGAAACTGGTGGCTTGATACTGAGCGCTAAGAAGCTCAGCAAGGTGACCAGGCTACTGTCCTTAGAGCAGGTTCACATGTTAGCAGGTGAAAGCCAATGAGAAATAATTTTAAAAAAATATGGCAAATCATGAACTATTTCAACTGCCTTTTCAATAAGGAGGAGATGATTTTTTTTTACCTTTCCTGTCAGCTGAATGCTTATTTAGAGATAACCTGATTTATGGTGGTTGTTGTGTGCATTTCATAAAGGGCATTGACATAGACATGCTGGGAAAGCATCAAGAGGCTGGAATTAGATTACACAGAGTGTGGGTTGGAGTCCCAGCCCTGGTATTTTTCATGACATATGTAAACAAACATACATTGCATGTTGCCACTATATCATCCTGTAACCCTGCCTCTTCTCCCGCCCCTCCCTTTGCACAAAGCACATCCAGATCCGCAGCGCTTTCAACGAGATTGAGACAAGTTTCTCTTTGATGGGAGAATGTAAATGTGTCATTTATACCTGTCTTGTCTTTTATCATGATAAAGCAGTTCATACTCTGGGAAAGGGGAAAGGAGAAACACGAGCAGTAGCTTCATTCATCGCCTGTCCTGTTTCATTCACACGCTTGTGATTCTCTATCATGCTCCTCTCAGCAGCCGTCAAGAGGCCAGCTAGCATTGAAACAAATCTCTCATATTCTGCTTTTTGATTTCATTCTTTCTCCCTGTCGTCTCTCCTATTAGCTTATTCATTCTTCACATGTGACTGCCAGCCTGTTAAGGTCATATTAAACCAAAGCAATCCACTTTAAATGGTTATCTACGATGCGCATTAAAAAGCTCTTTGCTGCCCTTTAAATATTGTGATTGGGTTATAGGGGGGTCGCTGTTTCGGAGCGCTGATCGCTCTCCCAGGAGCCCGCTTCAGAATATAAATTGAGTAATATTATAAAGGCGGGCACTCCAGAAGGACTGGGTAATGAATAGGATTCATGATCTGAGGAGGAACAGGAGGTCATGCAATGAAGTGAAATACTCTAATAACTCCAATCCAAACCCACTCAGATGATGATACATTAACTGAGAGACCCGTGTATTCCTGTTTTTTTTTTCAACCCTCTCTCTCTCTCTCTTGTATTGGGCTGTATGAGCATTAGATTTATTTCACAGCATTTGCTGTGAAAAAAGAAGGCTGTCCAGGCGGTAATGGTTATTTAAAGTTCTTGTTTTTGAGTTTAATGTCAAGGCCACCTACAGCAGTGGCAGAGGGTCAGATCAAATCTCTGCAAATCTTGTAATCTTCTGAAAAGAGTGAATGAATATTAGAAAAAAGCAGATTTGTATTAGCCATGCAATTGCATGATCTTTCACAAACGTCTCAAGAAGTGTTCCAGGTCTGCAGGCAGATCAGACAACAGATTACTCCCACTGCAGGCCTAAATACAAGATATTAAGATTTTAGATGTAATCCCCCCCGATTATGATTTTTTTTTTTTCCCTGAAAGGAATTACATTCACCATCCTACATAGTAAGCTGTGTTTATTTGAGGTGGCCCATGGATAGTTTTGCATGTTATCCCTTCAGATCAAGACAAATCTGGTGGCTGGTATCATTGGCCTTATGCCCCTCTGTCCTATCTCACGAGCACCTGAGGATGACTGATTACATGTTATTCAACTGTGACCAACAGGGATTAACAATAAAGATTATAATAACTACAGCAATATTTTATATCGCTATCGTTGTTTCTGCCAATCTTTTCATCATATTTTAGAACTCAGATGTCATTTCTCCTTGCTTTCATCCAGCCGCTGCTTTCCATTCATTCCACTGTGATATGAGAATGAACTTTCAGAAACTTCAAACTTTCTTCACACCAGTATTCCATCACTGTGATAAAGTCGTCCACGTTAATTTTCCTAAAAGCAGCAGCACTGTTGTGTTTTGATGACTGTTTTGATGAATTGGGTGGAGTGAAATGGTCCCTCCTCTGGAAAATAGTCCCTTGGAAACCTTTGCTTTACACTGTGAATTATCGGTTCTGTGTTTATGAATGGCAATGACTTTGTTACATGCAGAAGCACTGATTAAAAGGTGAAATGAAATTGAGGGATTTTAATTATATGTTATGAAGCTTTAAGTACCCCTGCATGATTTGCAAAATGGTTTGCAACGTGAAATGTGGAGAAACTGTAGTAAATAGGCCAAATGTAATTGATATTGTTTCCCTTGCAACACTTGCGCCCTACAAAGTGACATCTCCAGGTACGAAAGCTGTGTTTTCTTCACAGCAGCTCACCTGCCATCTTTGTTTAAGATCCTTATATTTTGCCTTTTGCTCTTGTGATGCTATTCAAGAGCTGCAGAGAGTCTCCTTCAGAATGGTAAACATTTAGTTTTATATCATGACTTTAACTGAAGCCTGTAGGCTTTCTCTCTGTCAGTGGATCTTGATGGAGTGTATAGGGGAGGTGGAATGAGTCGGGCTTCTTGCAATCAGGCACAGGGAAAATGGTTAATTCCACTTGTGATGACACCGGCTCGGCAAGCACAACAGTTTTCAAGTGCTGACACTGACCAGTAATGACTGAACGAATGGATAGAGAATAGAGAGGGGGGCGAGAGAATGGACAGAGAAGGGCTCAGAAAGGATAGAGGAGTCAGTAAAAGAGACACTAGTAAAGTATGAGAGAGACTGAGAGAGAGAGGGAGAGAGAGACACAGCTGCTTCTGCACAATCGCTTTTCAGCATCTACAGTCCCAGGCCAAAATACCATTAATACAAGTGTCAGAGGAGTGAGTGGAATCAGGCACAGCCGATGGCTTTGAGTGGCTTGAGAAGAAAATGCCCAGGATCCTTTGGGGACAGGCCTGTCCGAGACGCCGTCCATTCTTCTGGCCCTTTTGTGGTGCTGCCTCTCCGTCCGTCCTTCTCCTTTTATTTGTGTGAAGATTAAATTGCACATGATCTCTAATGTCTCTGGTCCTCCGCTTGTCGTAGGTCGGCGACCTCCATGCGGCTCAGATAATAGATACATCCTCTGTTTGTCTTGTGGTGAAACGCTCGTCCGCCACAGTCCAGTAACCCGCCATTGTCACACAGTCTGAGGCAATTAAGTAAAATGGTGGATAAGGCCTCGGCGCGTCCTTTCAATATTTATTACATCCTCTTTGTGAAAAGAGCTATTTAGTCGCTGTATCTAAAATGATCTCTAATGCAATTACAGCTGCATTTAGAATACACATTAGGGGTAATCTTCACCCCTTAGAGAGGACCCCAGTGCTTCGACTGCAGGAGATAACAGATGAAAGTTAGAGGGGATCTTGCGTTTCTTTGTGAATAACAAATTGTGAACATGCACAAAGCGTATATCTTCCTTTTGAGGCCAAAATACACTTGAATAATAGTAATAATAAAAAGTTAAGTTTTTATAGCACATTTCAAAGGATCCAAGGACGCTACAGACATAGTGAAGCAGACAAAACAAATAGTGCGAGAACAGAAAATAAGAATAGCTGTGATTGCCAGGTTGGATTGAGTTAATTAGTCATCATAGGCCTTGGTGAATAGTTAGAGATTTTCTAAAAGTGTCCAAAGATGCAGCATTGTGGATCTCTGTTGGAAGAGAGTTCTGAAGGGTTGATGCTGCCACATTGAAGGCTTTGTCCTGAAAAGTCCTCAGGTCGGTGTTGGGGATGGAGAGCAGCACCTGTGTCCTTAGACTGCAGATTCCAGGACGGGGCATGTGGGTGGAGGAGGTCAGACAAGTATTGGGGGGCAAGGGCATGGAGGGATTTGTAGGTGGGGAGGAGGATTTTGTGGGAAATGGGAAATGATTTGACCAGGAGCCAGTGAAATAGGCGATATGCTTTGCAGCTGGTTTGCCTTGGCATTTTATCTTATCTGTATAGTGGTAATCTGCCAGAGCCATGATTTTTAGTTGTTTTTGTCTGTCTCTTTGGTGGTGACAGCTCATTGGTATGTTTTTTTGGTTTTGTTTTGATTTTGGTTTATCATGGTGTTTATTTATTTATTTTTTTTAAATTCTGTCTCTATCTTTGGTACTAAGTGCTCATAGGTGGTGTTTTTGCACTGCATTTCATCAGAGATCACCTTCAGGTTTCAGGTTTCTGTAGGTGGTGCTCTTTTCTTCGTCGGTTCAGCCTTGCTGCCTTTAACTGCACATGCTAACTACCAAGGTGTTCCTCTATTTATTCCAAACAAACAGGACAGCACATCACTTCCTGTACGTCAGAAAATTTTTCCCAGCAGAAACCTACTGTGTTCAGAACAGCAAATGTAAAAACCTTAATGAACTGGATGTTCACTCACTATTGGTGATAGATAAAATAATAAAACAGACATTTATTTGCATAAAAATGCTGTAGATTTTAATGTTGATCCTATTGACTTGTCTGCAGATTTTCACAGTGTTTCACAGCAGCAAGGTTACATTGCAATGCGTTTTCCTTCTTCCTGCACTGAAACATTTACTCTCCGGGCCTCCTTTGTGTCTGTAGCCTGGACCGAGTCTCTGAAACCTACTTCCCTCCTTGAGATCCAGTCTGCTGACAGCTTGGAGCCAGTCCCTGTCTCCTCTCTCCCTCTCCCTCTCTCTCTCACTCTCTCTCTCTCTCTCTCTCTCTCTCTCTCTCACTCTCTCCCTCCCTCTCTCTCTCTCTCACTCTCTCACTCTCTCTCTCTCTGTAATTCACTCCCTGTGTCTCTTTTCCTCCCCCCTCCCTCTCTCTCTCTCTCTCTGTCTCGCTCTCTCTCTAATCTCACCCGCTCCTTTTCCCTCTCGCTCTGTCGCGCCGGCCACGAACCCCCCGCTGGAGGAAAAGAAAAGAGGAAGAGAAGAAGTGAGAGAAGCGCGCCTCCGGGAGGGGACAGGTGGTTCAGAGGAGCGTGGTAAGCAGGTGGACGCTGTATTGATTGTATTGGGCGAAGTGGGAGGGAAGAGGAGGGATTATCATTTTTCCACCTGCTGGATTATCCGGCACCTCTCGTGCTGCGTTCACTTTCCTTTGGAAAAGATGGTACATGCGAGGGTCCTGGTGATGCCTCTTTGTTGAACACTGCGGTTCATATGGGAATAACTGGAACAGCTTGATATGTGCTCTTCTGACTCACCTGAAATCATTCAAGTTCTCTGTATACCTTAGTTGCTCCTAATTACACTCTAATATTCACACTAGTTAGTTAAGAGTAACAAGTGATACTTTTCAATTAATGTTTCACAGCAAACCACATAATGTAAATTAACCACAAATTCCAAAATCCAGGAAGCTCCTGGGTGCTGCAATGGCATTTTAAGAGTTTTGACTCCAAAACTCACTTATGATAACAATCACTGATTTGTTCATTCCCTTCAATTGACTGCCGATATTTCCTTATTGATTACATACGCACTCGAGAAGATGGAGAAACTGTTGTCTGTAGTCAAACAACAACTTTTACAAGTTTTAATTCAGGTGTAATTCAGGGATGTGAATACTATTTTCAAAGAGGAAGCTTGTTTCTTCCCATTTGTAATAAATGAATAGCATAATATTGTGACACAAAATCGACAATAGAAAAATATTTGATCATACCTAATGTAGACTAGTTTAAATGTTCAAATTTCATTCATTCATCTCCTTTGAGAACATGGAAAATCAATTGTCGATCTGTTTTTGTCCTTCCAAAAAATGATCACGTAAAATATCAGAAAGTACCCCAGTCAGACATCAACCAAACCACCTCAAATATATTACTGTTTAAATATTTTCAGTTTAAATTAGAATATTAAACTCATAAACTTAACTGTGATTATATTATTTGTCTTAAAAAATACCCTCTACTTTTCACCGTGCTATTACCTGCCCTGCAGAATGGGTAATAGAAGTTATTTATCAGGCGATTCCTGACTATTTGTATAAAGATTTCACTGCGTTCCAATTTCTTTATTCCCTTTGATGCTGGTGCTGATGGAAGGGAGGAGAGGTGCACACTGACTTAAACAATTCTGTGGTTGTTAACTCTGCAGCTACCATGGCACAACACATCTACATGTGGAAAACTTTGTTTGGTTAAAGTTGCACTGCTTAGTTTGCTGGGTTCTAACTGAGGGCATTTATTCAAAGTGTGAAAAAGCTGATCCAGAGAAATCAAACAGTCATGGTGTCTTGACAGCTTCAACCGAGCTCTAACACATGAACATTCCCCCATTAACCATCAGCAAAGTTTCTTATATGGAATGAGTATCAAAACTTGGACTGCTACAGTTATTAATAGATGCTGCTTTCTCGGGGGTGTGGGTTTGGACATCCTGGAGCCGATTCATGAGAGTGTACCTTTACATGCCTAAACGCAACTTTACATAGCTTTAAGAACTTTTATGCTCCTAAATGCACCTTTATATACTATTAAGCACCTTTAAAGATTTGTATTCTTTAAAATGCACCTTTGCACACTTTTATGCACTTTTATGCTCTTAAACACACTTTAAGCACCTTTATGCAATTTTACACTCGTAAACATACCTTTTTGCAATTTTATGCTCCCAAATGCACCTTTACACACACTAATGCAATTTTATGCTCTTAAATGCACCTTCAAGCACCATTACACACTTTTATGCTCCTAAACACACCTTTTGGCACATTTATGCAATTTTACGATTGTCAACACAACTTTACATGCCTTTACGCAATTTTATGCTCCCAAACACACCTTTACGTACTTGTTCACACTTTAATGCTCCCAAACACACCTTTACGTACTTGTTCACACTTTTATCCTCCTAAACGCACTTCTACAAACTAAAACAAACCTTTACATACCTTTAAGCACTTTTATGCACATTTATACACATTTATACACCTTTACTGGAAGCATATTTCTGCATCTTTAAGCACCTCTACAATTTTATACACCTTTTTGCACCTAAATGCAGTTTTACGCACCTTTACACACTTTTATGAACCTTTATGCACCTAAACACATATTTCAAGCACCTTTTTGTAGCGTGCCTTATGCACTTGGTGTAGATGTGCTCTTAGTCACCCTTAGGAAATTTCTCCAAGAAGCATGGCTAAGTTCACATGAACAAAGTAATACAGCTATTGGCCATTAAGGTCTAATTCACTAACAGGAAAAAAACTCTGATTATCATAGATTACTCTGACTGTCCTTGTCTCTTTAAGTAAAAAAATAAACTTTGTCTACATCAGTGGCTGAAAATCAGCAAAGACAACAGCTATTCCCTATTTATTTGACTATAGCAGGACAGTTCTAATACAGAAGAAACAGTGATAATCACATTTGAAAAAGTACTGTTCATTGCCATGTTGACATCAAAATGCACTCATAATTCTGTGCAAGTCAGAGTTTGCATGGTGAAAAAAGTGAGCTGTTCCCATGTTTGGATTTTACGTTACTGTAAGGTAACTCATGTAATTGGGTTATGAAAACCATTTCTTGCCGGCATTGCCACTGTCTACCTACCTTACAGTAAAACTTTTTTTTTTTTTGAGGTGCAATCGGCAGGCCAAGAGTTAACCATCCTGGCAGTTTTAGCACAAAGACCTCTGATCCATCAAAAGCACACGCCAGCCGGGACAATGTCCATCTGGCGGCTTCTCTATTGTCTGCCGTGACAGACGGTATTTCATCACGTCAACACATCATGTACGTGTACACATGCCGCCGCTCCATCGCCCTATCAGTACAGTACCCACGCCATTAATTGGCCTCTTTATTGGTTAATTGATCATTTAGCCATTCCACTGGTCTTTGTGAACTGCTCAGGGAAAGACAACCAATGTGTCTAGATTTATTTTAGCAGAGATGCTATGGATTTACAATTGCAGCAATGGATTCCACCATTTACAATTTTTACTATAACAAACAGTAACCCTAATGGAAAACACTCTAAAATGCCACTACAGATTTAGGGCATGTCTGTGATGACCTTGTCATACTTAATATTATTTTTTAATCTCCTGTAACATTCTCACTGGGAGATGCCGCCTGTCTGTGTATTTTTAGATTAATCCTTCTTTTTTCAGTATTGCTGCTTTAGTTTTTTTCTGATAAGGGTTAATAATAAGTTTATCATTAGATGTGTATGAATTTTTGAAGTGTTGCAGCGGACTTAACTGTGACAGTTTGATAGGTGGGAAAAACAGGAGTGGTGTCTGCTACTGTAACTTTGAATGTGTGTGTGTGTGCGTGTCTGTGTGTACATGTCTGTGGGTGCGCGCATATCTTTCGATCCCAAGCAAACATTTGCCTTCCTCAGCATTTCTGGGATGTGATGAGCCCAGCATTCGACAGGGACAACCTGTTATCCACTCATTCACTGCCCACAGATGGCCAGCCATTGTCTAGCCACTAGCCAGCCCTCCAATTCACACTCACACACACACACACACACTTACACACAAGTACAGACAAATATGTGCAGGTCTGCATGCAAGCCCGATACAGACATGCACCCCCCGTTTTTTCTCTGTCTCTATTTCACACACACAAATATGCACGCATACACACACAAACACACACTCACACATTCGCAGAGACAGACAGAGCGAGATACATAGACGGATGCGTTTTTTTCTGTCTTTAGAATCCTTTTCAATCCTACTTTGCCCACAAATCAGTTGTAATCAGCCTGATGATTTTTGAGTACATTTTATGAATGACTCCTAGGCTGGGTTTCCGAAAAACATTTTACTAGAAGGCAGAAGTTGCTTGAGACAGCTGCAAATCTTCTTTTACTACATTTTACACTGATTTTAACCCAGTTGCCAATTATGCTCTATGTCTTTAAAGGTTATCCCTGGTAATTTGGGTCTGGTTCTACAGGGGCTGAATTGAATCCATATCTATAAAAGTGACCCGTTGTTGTTAGAATGATAGAATGCAATTAAACTTTGTACAGAGGAAAGCTGGAGAGTTTCAGATATTTGAGCTGCATTTACTGCCTCAAAATAAAGCACATCTTTTATCAATTAAGGGTGAGGAAATATTAGTATTTAAACATTTAGCCAAAGTATTCTACTCTGGTCATGTCTGGCTTTCAGTCTGTGGTGTACTGTCTGACAGATAATAAGACAAACGTAAATAAGAATGTTGGTATGATTTGTGCTTCTCAGTGGCCTATAAAGTTGACAAGAGTTTTCTCTTTCCCTCTTTTCCAGATATTGTTTTTCTTCTGATCTCTGGTCGATGGATTTATCACTGACAATACAACGATATTTTAGTAAGTCTGCATTTTCTTGTTCTTGGCTCCTAAAACCAGCATCACCTTCACAAAATGAAAAAAATGGATAAAAAATGTTACTGAGATGAGGATTTTGTTCTTGTGGTTAAAAGATGTTCTTAGCCTGAATTTAAATGTATCTGGTGAGGTGGATGATGGGCAAAATGCGGTGAACAGAACTCTCATGGGTGATTTCCTTGAATTCTGTCCATAGTCCTCTTGTTTTTAGGACTGTAGCTTGATAACTGTTGCTTTGAGAGCTGTTGTTCGCCTGAGTCGCTGTAGGTTTTAGGTTTTCTTCTGCCTTTGTGGGGTGTAGCCACAGATATTCTTTTGGAATCTACTGTTCTTGACCTATTCTATAAAATGACTCGAGATAATTGACTAGATCAATGACTTTCAAACTAGGGGTGGGTCCCATCGTGGAGGTGGATGGTTTGTGGGAATGCTACATAAATGCATTATTTTCTTAATAATGGCAGATAGAGATTTCCAAATCATGGCATGCAGGCCTATAATGATAGGTGGCACAATTTCTTCATCCATCAGACCCACTAAAGTTGTAATGACTGTGATGCCCTGCAGAAGTGACAATGACTATAGAACAGCCCTCTTCGATCTTATTTTAAATCAAGAGTGGTCAACACACCGCCTAAAGACATTTATCATACTCCAAAATCAAAAAGGCACCATGTATGAAAGGAATGAATCATCAGTTTAATATTTTGATGGCGATACTGTGTTTGAAGGGCAGAAAAGAACTGGTTATTTTTTGTTGGAACACACATGTAGCTCATGTTAAGGTGATCCATGAATGTTAACTGAATTGGAATTTATGGAATTGTATTTACCACTTGGCAGTGATATGAGGGTGCCATTGAGTTCTCTTTGATATTGTCGGTTGAACTCTTTTATATCGATTGCTTTGGACTGGGCATTGGCTGCTTTGGACTGGGTTGTTGCAAGAAGATGGGCTTGGCTATGGTGTTTCTTGCTTTTCTTGTTCTGACAAAGTCCTACTTCTTCTTTATCTTCTATCCTCAAAAATAAAGTCTGTGCTGCTTTTTCTTTATCTTCTCTTTTTCTTTTTTGTTTTGTTAAACTGGTCACACTCTGTCTCTCCTCTTCCTCCTATCTTTCATTTCTTTTTTCCCCTCAACCTGTAAATGCTGTTTTTTTTTCCTCCACCTTCGGTCTCTGTCTGTGGCTTTGCTGCTTATCCTGCCCTTCTCTCATCCAAAAGTGGTAGAAACAAACAACAGTTGCTCTAGTGACTGTTACTAAGTAGATAAACTTATTGAGTAGGTCTAGGTTTTTTCTTTCATTTTGGATCATTAGATTGACTCAAGTGCTGTGACTGAAGTATTGCACTGTTATGAGGTGCATCTGTCACAGACTACAGATTTTGTAGGATCTCCACAGGCATTGCAACAGAAACTGCCCACTTGAGTTAAGTCAGCAAACATAACCAGATCCAAACCCTTGACCTGTCTGCATTTAAAGTACTGTTTGAATATGCTGTGAAAGAAATAGTCTAGGAATAGTATGTACAGAAACAATCACTACGATGGTCCATTGTTCATTAATTCTTTACTTTGTGTCTGTGCTGTATTTTGTGGTGTGTTTGGGGGCCGATGCATCACCGTGCTCATTGCTCCGTTGGTTTGTCAGCAGTTGGGTCCAGAGGGCGTATCTCCAAACCTTTCTAATGGATTGCCATGAATTTTGCTGACAACATTCCTGTTGCCTAGAGCATGAAATCTGTCCATTTCAGTGACCCTGTGACCTTTGGTCTAGCACCACCAACCGGCCAAACTGTCAATATTGAAGTGGGATACCTCAGAATCCGTTGGGTGGATTGACATTTGGTTACAACACTCATGTTGACTAGATGATGATACCTGCCAGTTTTGGTGACCATGACCTTCCCCGTTGTGCCACCATCAGGACCAGCAGGTCAGGGCATATCTCCAGATCTGTTTGGTGGATCGCCATGACATTTGGTGGCAACATTCATGTGCTAGATGATGAAATCTGTCCATTTGGTGGCAATATTCATATTGGTGAGACCTTCCTTCAAACGCCAGCAACAAGTCAAATTGATAGTATTACACACTAATAACTTAAAATGTTCTTGCATTACAATGCATTTTGGTGATAGCATTCATGTTACCTAAACGATAAAACTTGGAAACTTTGGTGACCACATTACCTTCCGTCTAGTGCCACCAGCAGGCCCAGAGGAGCATCTGAGATAGAAATAATGTGCTTGTTTCATTCCAAAGAATCACGCTCATACTTGGCCCCCTTGTCCTTTTTGCGTTGCACAGGAAAGATTTTGTAATAAGACAGCCTTCCTTTAAATAACCCAAAAACCTTTACTCTGAAAACATTTTCTTAAGTTAGATCAATGTCTTTGTATACTATTTGTATACTGTCCGTTTTCTTAAAAAATAGGTAACAAGCTGTTCATATCCAGCACTAACATGTATGTTTCATCACACATTCCTTTAACTAATTCTAATGAATCATTTGGACTGGATTCCACAAATAGTAGTTGTGGTAGTACTATATTAAAAATTGATGATTGGCAGTTACACAGTGAAACATGTATAGTATGTCCAACTATAACTGTTAGTCCTCAATTTCCCACTCTTTTCCATATTTCACAGTCTGCTCAACTCTTCTCCCTACTCCTCCCTGCCTCTCTTCCCTGTTTTTCCTCATCTTTCTCTTCTACTGTTCCTCATCTTCCTCCTTCTTTCCCTCCCCGTGGCTTTCCTGTGTTGTTCACCCCAGGCTCTCTCCTCTCTCTCCAGGCTAGAAATCGTGTGAAGCATGGGTGACTGGAGCTTTCTGGGGCGGCTGCTGGAGAATGCTCAAGAACACTCCACTGTAATCGGCAAGGTGATTGACTGGCTTATTGATGAACAACAAACTGTAGCATTTTAAGGAGTTTCTGCCTCCTCCCATAGTGCAGAACACCACAGATTTTTAGATCATTTAGAATATCATTTTTTCTCAAATCTCCACTTTCCCTGTGCTATCCAGTGGTATTTGGAACCATCTGGAGGCAGGCCTATAATGGATGGAGCGCTTCTCCTATCTTTCTATCTCAAACATGACTTCCATCCATCCATCTTCTAAACCGCTTTATCCTCACAAGGGTCGCGGGGGGTTGCTGGAGCCTATCCCAGCGCTCAGTGGGCGGAAGGCAAGGAAACACCCTGGACAGGTCGCCAGTCCATCGCAGGGCAGACAGACACACAATGATCAAACATGACTTAATGTTTCAAATTTTTATCTGTGGCTCATTGAGGTTTTATCAGAACAAATTTATCATTCACAGAAAACTGTATCTGTACTGTGAGCTGACCTTTTGAAACGTCACAACCCTGCCAATTCATGTTACATCTAGAATTCTGATTTACCCAACTTGATTGTACGACTTGGTGTGGCATTCATGTGTGCTTCCTGCTGGAAAACTGGAAGATCTGATAAACCTGACAGCATATGAACGGGGCATTTCTCCACCCATTGGTGTGACCTAACCATCCATTTCTTGATCTTAAAACATCCGTCTTGTTTTTCTTCTCCTTTGTCACTATTGCCTCCCTGAGTCTTTCCTGACCCTTCATCCTTCCATCTCTTTCCCTTTAGTCTTCTCTCTTGCTGTATCCTTCTTTATCAGTCCACTGCCATGTTTTTTTTCGTCTCTCCTTCACCATGTTGTTTACCCGGGTCAGGACAGGACAGTACAGAGTCCTTTTGTCCGGCAGCTTCCTCCAGCTCGTCCTGGGGGATCGTAAGGTGCAGGTAGGAATGCTGGGAGACATGGTCCCTCCAGTATCACCTGGGTTTGCCCAGTAGGGTCTTGATAAGGTTCCCAGATAGTACCCATAGAGAAGAAGTGAGGTGGACATGTCCCCTCCATCCACCATGTCCACTACATGCCTGACAGCTGATGGATGTCAATCTCTCAATCCCGTTTACAGTCAATCTCTCAATCCCGTTTACAGTCATAAGCCTGAGTAAGATCTTGACATACCAGAGGTCCTCCATTTCGGCCTGCTGCTCCATTTTTCCACCTTTCCTTTAATCAATCCCCCCTTCTTCTCTAGGTTTGGCTGACGGTCCTCTTCATCTTCCGCATCTTGGTCTTGGGCGCGGCCGCCGAGGAGGTTTGGGGTGACGAGCAGTCAGACTTCACCTGCAACACGCAGCAACCTGGTTGCGAAAACGTCTGCTACGACGAGGCCTTCCCTATCTCCCACATCCGCTTCTGGGTGCTGCAGATCATCTTCGTCTCCACGCCCACCCTCATCTACCTGGGCCATGTGCTGCACATCGTTCGCATGGAGGAGAAGAGGCGCGAGAAGGAGGAGGAGCTCAGGAAGGCCAGCAGGCACCAGGAGGACCGTGACCCACTCTACCACAATGGAGTTGGTGACGGAGGAGGGGGAGGCGGGAAGAAGGAGAAGCCGCCGATCCGTGATGAGCACGGCAAGATCCGAATCCGTGGGGCGCTGCTGAGGACCTACGTCTTCAACATCATCTTCAAGACGCTGTTTGAGGTGGGCTTCATCCTGGGACAGTACTTCCTCTACGGCTTCCACCTGAAGCCGCTCTATAAATGTGGCCGCTGGCCCTGCCCCAATACTGTGGACTGCTTCATCTCCAGGTTAGAGTGTAGGACTTTATTATAGGATTTGTTTGTTTCTGTCTTCTACTTTTCTGTTTTCTTTGTTTACTTGTAATATTTAATTATTCCACTCTTTCTTTATTTGCTAATTTGATTATTTACTTGTTTATTTGACTGTGTACTCGGACTTTTCATTTGTTAACATATTTCTTGTATAAATTGTATTGCTTACTTGTCTAGTTATTCACTTGTTCACTTTGTGTTTGCTGTTCATTTGTTTGTTTGTTTGTTTCCTCCTTTCTTTCTTTCTTTCTTTTGTTTCAGGTACAAACTTTGTACTATAAACAAATGGGCCATATACATTAATCCACTTGATTCATTTCACAAAGCACAGCCATAATTTCCACCTCATTTTAATGTTGAAGATCATTACTACAAAAGTAAAACATTGTCATAAAATTTGACAGCAAAACCACATTAATATGTTCAAGAGATTATTAAAGTTTGTATATTTTATGTAATGATAAGTTAATATATTTCAATATGTGTCATGTGTCATAACTACCTCATTATTTGACACCACCTTTGTTGAAAAACAAGAGAAAGTACATGTAAGAGTATCTCTATCTGTTACTTAATGCACTTAACTGATCAATCTGTTTCCCCAGGCCAACTGAAAAGACAATCTTCATCATTTTCATGCTGGTGGTAGCCTGCGTCTCTCTGCTCCTCAACCTGCTGGAGATCTACCACCTGGGCTGGAAGAAGGTCAAGCAGGGAGTGACCAGCGAGTTCATACCTGACCGCGAGTCACTGCGGCTGGGCTCGGACGAGGCCGCCGATTCGGAGACGATTCCCGAGCGAATGTCTCCGCTGGCACTTAACTGCCTGCCGGCCTACGCCAGTGTGAGCATGGTGGGGGGAGGCGGAGCTGAGGGAGGGGGC
>OMLB01043774.1:14127-33181 GCA_900302555.1 Myripristis jacobus | reverse complement strand
GACCTCCCCCAGTGCACTCTCCTTAAGCCCCAACATGGCTCCCACACCCACCGCCGTGCCAGCTGGACTCAAGATGGATGCCGCCGTGTTCCCACATGATGACTTCCTCTTTCAAGCCCCGGCCATGTCCTTTTATGGCAGCAGCGAGGGGGTGAGTGTCGGGAGCCACGCTCAGCTGGCAGCGATGGAGCAGAACTGGAGCAACATGGCACTGGAGCTCAACGCTCTGGATGGGAAGAACTCCTTCTCCTATCCTCCTCCCTCTCCTCCTCCCTCGTCCTCCTCTCCTTACCAGGAGACCACACCTCTTCCTCCCCAAGAGGAGCAGCCCGCCACCGCCCCTCCGCCTAATCATCACCCCCTCCATCCACAGGAAGAGGAGGCGGTAGATCAGGATAACGTCGTCCCCACGGCACCGTGTGCGGCTGTGGACGACGACTTCACAATGGTTACTAGGGCAGAGATGCATGAGCCTCCTGCTGCCGCGGCAACAGACGTCCGGAGGCTGAGTCGGGCCAGCAAGAGCAGCAGCGTCCGAGCTCGACCCGATGACCTGGCTGTGTAGCTAAAACACACACACACGCACGTACATTTACACACATAAGCATATACACATGTACACACACCAAAGCACACATATATACATTCATGTAAGCCTTCACATACAACATCTCTGATGAACAACCTCTGACAGCCACACACACATGCATGCACACATAAGCACAACCTCCAGCGCACCCTGATGCCCGCGGGTCATGTTGCAATGCAGAGGTGTAAGTGCCAAACGTGGAGAATTGGAGCTTCTGCTGAGGTGTTGGCCTGGCTTATTTGAGTCTCAGATAATAAACAGAAGCAGGGATCCATAGATAGACAGAGTTTGGCTGTGTTGCACTAATGGCACCATGTTAATTCCTTATCTGCATATTTGTGAAAAAATATGTCCTCCCTGATATCACCATGGAGAGCTTCCCATCTTTTGAAAAACCATCTTTTAATGTCAGAAATCTTCTTGCGCCACATCTGGCACCTTCTTGGAGGACTCACTGGAGAACTAGCTAACAGCTAAACACATAAAACAATGCCTGAAAAGACAAATATGAAAAAAAT
The DNA here is from genome assembly GCA_900302555.1 of Myripristis jacobus. NCBI lineage: Eukaryota > Metazoa > Chordata > Actinopteri > Holocentriformes > Holocentridae > Myripristis > Myripristis jacobus. The sequence goes on along the minus strand of OMLB01043774.1, from coordinate 32,074 downwards.
ATCACTTAATCCCATAATGTCAGATGTCATATGTCATTAAAGGACCCTACCAATGATTTTGCATATTTAATATAATTTATAAATCATCTATAAAATGTATAAACATCATGTTGCTGCTAATCTTTTCCCAAAGCAAACCGTCGTATTTTAGAACTCCACTACGATATGAAAATGAACTTTGAGACACTTCAAACTTTCTTCACTCCAGTATTCCATCACTGTAATAAAGTCCTCCACATTAGTTTTCCTAAAAGCAGCAGCACTGTTGTGTTTTGATGACTTGAAATTGGGCACAGTGAAACAGTCCCTCCGCCAGGGAAAATAGTCCCCAGGGGAAACGTTTGCTTTCCACAGCCAGTTGTGAGTTCTGTGGTTTATGAATGATAATGACTTTGTTAGCTACAGAAGCAAAACATTATAAAGTTTCAGCCAAAATTCACAATCAAAAATTCAACTGTAGTACATTGGGCAGACATTCAAAATGACTGGTATGGTCCTTGTCCGCTAACTTTAGGTAGCTAACACACAAAGATAAGGTAAACACAAAATTAATCAAACGTACATATGATGAAAAGACTACAGATTAACGACTTTACCATGCCTGTAACATTTTGCCAAGATGGCTGGGTGGCAAATTTAGAGATTCGATCAGCTCTTCTCCACTGTAAGACCTTCAACATGGCCGCCAGAGAGCGTGTTACATCACTTACAAGCCAAATACTGACCTAGCGATGGCTATAGAGCAGGATTATAGAGCCAACATGGCTGCCACTGACAACTGGCCGTTATTAGTGTGAGAAGATGGAGGGTGGGAGGCAGGTCAGAGGTCGGGGGGCGGGTTATTGATAGGGAATACAGAGAATTCCAAAACTAACAGGGTATTGTCCATCGCACTGTTTCCCTCATGTTGGAGAGCATATACACACATGCACACACATACACACATGCACACACACACATTTGCACATATGCAGATAGTCAGCACAGATATGATTAAGGAAAGGTTATGGTGGTGATGATGATGATGATGATGCTAATGACGATGATGATGATGATGAAAAGATATTGGACTGACTAATAAGTTTGGGAGCTTAGAGGCAGCAATGTTGTTCTGCATATTATTTTATTCTCCCCCTCCCCCCATTTTCTTTTTCTCCCCTCCCTTTCTGCCGAGATACATCAGAGGAGAGGTTTGCACTTTTGTTTCTTCCCTTTACTTTTATTTTCCTCGTGATGATGGAGCTGAATAGGCGTCTCTGCGCCTCCTCTCGTCAGAGGGACTGTCTCGTCGGCCCGATTTGTCCGTCTTTGTGTCGCTTTCGCCCAGCCTGCTATCTCAATGAAGAGAGGGACATGCTGACACTCGAGTGGAGCAGGAAAGACAAGAAGAAATAACAGGATGACCTAGGCAAACACAGGAAAGCAATACAGCTGTCCCACCCTGAGACATGGTCTTTAGACTTCACAGGCTGTGAGTGTGTGTGCGTGCATGTGTGTGTGTGTGTGTGTGCATGTTTTAAGTCCTTTAATCTCGTTTCAGTGTTTACAAAAAAACATCTCTGCAGTTACATCAGGGTAAATTATATATATAAATATGTAAATATATATAATGAACAATAGTAATAATAGGCTACATAAGATATTATACAGAATTACCTACATTTAAACCCGGTTACTTTCTGACCAAGCTGCAACTCATCGCCATTTTCATCCAAAAAGTTGATTGGCCTCGGCCTCATGCAGAAATCCTAATATTAGTTAGAGGTAAGACAATCAAAAAATTTTGCGATCGCTCGGTTCTTTGAGGAGACAGCGAGTCTTGGGCTTTGCAACTTGGCCAGAGCGTAGAAATCAGTTCTTCCTCTTTCTGATGCTTGTGTTTGCAGTGTATTCCAGAAGTGTCTTCTTTTCTGTAAAGAAACTGATCAGATTTAAGACGAGAGTTCCCCTTAGCTGTTCTGAATAGGAGGGCTGTCAGTTCATTTCCTAGACTAGTTGTAGACTCTAGCTTTTATCAAATTTAGATTATTGATAACAAGCAATATGATTTTAAAAGGCGATGACATTTCTCTGTTAGTTCTTAACAGACATTACACGTAGGAATGTTCTTTCTTTTTTTTTACCCTGTTCTTTTTATTTATTCCTGCCAAGAAAAAAAGAAAAAAAAAAGGAAAAAACCCAACAAAAACAGAAAGTGGCTCCTTTAAAGTTCGGTTGTGTTTCTCTCTAACAACTTCCCAATTTTATTTAATGATTATCATATTCTTTTAATGTTTCATTTAACATTCAGGAGGAAAAAAAAAAACAGGGTACCTTACCAGCAACAGAACGAAGGAGAGTGGTTTGTTTCAAATTCCGTTTTGGGTTTCGTACATCTTTGTGTTTCTCCCTGGGCAAAATAGTAGTCGGATATATTTTAGATACTTGAAAAACACAAGTGCTGGATTCTGTCACAGGTCATGTGTTCACAGTAGCTGTTTACGTGTGCAAAGATAATTCACATGCACCTCACGTGTTTCACATACAGTGGAGATTAAATTCTATGCACTCCTCCAAATTTTCACATTTTTATTGCATCAAAGCCTCAATTGTAAACTCATTAAATCAGCCTTTTTTATTTTCAGATATCCAGCAAAATCAAGGTAAAAATGCAACTTATTTCCCACAATAAATGAACTAATACACCTTGACTGAATGAGTGTTCACAGGCTTTAATTAATATGTTATACTATTATCAAACTGGTAACTGCTTTTACAGCAAAAGGTGCTTATACTACTAAGTATTAACTGAAGGCTGTGTACGCTGCTGAAAGTGTCAAAATGTCCAGTTTTAATACACACGGTCAGAGATGAATAGTCTTTTGTTTTCATCTTGCTGGTTATTGTAACCAAATTTAAGTGGAAAAAGATTCAACAAGTCCTCCAACCCATACGACCACATGGGTCACTTGTTCCAACCCTCTAATTAGACCAAATGCAGAGTGATTTTTTGCAGACTCAGTAGTATGCAGTAGATGCAGTATGCTTAATGTCCACTGTATGTGAAACCACATTCAAATCCAGTTTTGTCCAGGTCTGCTAACGTGTGCCACAGTCAGGCACATAACCTATGACATTTTATTGCTTATGATACACCCAATGATGTCAGCAGCCCACTCCCAAACACAGACTGTGACTGTGTTGCACATGCTTTTCACTGCAGCTGGCTGCCAAACCTTACAGTGCCTTATTAAATATTTAACAAAAGTAGTCGACCACGGTACATCTCTCTAATACTGTATATGAATGATTTTTCGCTCATCTTCCTCATATTCATGGCAACTTGGAACTAATAACCTCAGAAACATGAGTTAACATTTGAGCACTTTTGTCAGAAAAAGTCATAAGTCATTAATGCATGCTGATAGATAAGATAGAGCCTTGCTTCTGAGCTGCTATTATTATTATAATTATTATTATTATTATTGTTGTTGTTGTTATTATTGCCCAACAGCAACTAGGCCTACTAGCACGGCTATGCAAGTGCTAACTAACAAAGTCTCCTAAAATTTTGTGAAATGAGCACAAAGTCTGAAACGCATATTTCGTGTTGTGCACACAAACAATGTGAACATTACATTCCTCCATCATGAAAGGATAATGTGACATTAGGACAAACTGTATTATGCGACAATAGTACAGGTTTTACTATTTCCTGTGTTTGCCACATGAAATAGTTTTCTAATGTAAAGTCAAACAATGTTGGTTAAGGTTAGGGAATTAAAGCGGTTTTGGTTAAGGTTAGTTTCAGGGTAAATCAACGAAAAATTTGGTCAAGGTTCACTTAAAGCTTGGGGAGAGATTGTCTATATAGCCACCTACAAAAATATGTGAGACCACCTCCAGGGGGCAACGTAGAGTGCTAAAACGAGGCCAAACAAATGAGTCAAATGAACAGCGGGACTCTCTAAATTATTAAATTATGTCAATTTCAGATCAGCTCATAATTATGTCTTCATTATAAATATTGGACGGTATAACAGTGACACTAACAGTCCAGTCACTGGTGAATATTTGGAATCAAATGCAGTCATCACTTCATAGAACTGACCTCCATGCATATATTCTACCCTGTTTAGCAAGTTCTCACCACTGCCCCCGATGGCCAAAAGACTGTACTACACACTTTTTCTGACTTCCAGTAGTCAATGGCCGTGGTTCTCCTTTCTCTCTCTATAGACTTTGGTCTGGGTCATGGTTAATTAAAAATAAATAAGTAAATAAAAAAACTCCCACTTCACTCATAGTGGAAAACTGCTCGGCATGACTTGGAAAATGAACTTGGGTTGCCAGAGTTGAAGGCAAGAGTATCCGCCCATTCGCCACTCTAGTTCAGTGTCAGACTACTACCTCTTTCTAGTCCTGTCTAATGCACGTAGGCTGATCGGTCTGTGGAGGGACGACATACGTATCTCACTTTTCCTAGTTGTATTTCAACATGTGGCACTTAGTTCACAAAATTTTGAGAGACCAGGTTCTGTTAGCACGGCAAAGCCAGCCACTTATATAAAATATATAGAAGGTAGCCTATACGTATAATTTGTAGCTACTTAAACATGTGGTAAACTTTGCCTTATAGCACAACAGAGCTAAAACTACTTTATAAATGCTGTTTTAAAATAAATTAAGACTAGTAATGCCATCACATGTCTTGTTGCTTTGATGTCTCTGAACATCAAGTCAGGAATATCAAAGGAATATCAGAAGCCACTGAGGGGGTATTTTTTCCAGGTTGGTGGCTGTAAATTTCTGATTTCCAACTTGCCATGAATGCAGCTACCACTGGTGCTGCTATGTATTTGACTTATGGTTGCTGGGAGGCAATGAGCAATGAATGGCACTTCAGTTTTGGCACTTAAGCTCCAACAAGTATTCTAAATTTGAGATGAACCAGATGTTGTACATGTGTTCTTGCTGTTTGCTCACAGTGTCAAATGTTTACATGCTTCTGATTTAGCTTTGCTTTGTGTCTTGGTTCACAGGAGCCTATACAGGTGCCTCAAATATGTTTTCTTGACGTATCATGGCTGCTGAAACACCTAACCGACTAACCTAAAAAACAAAGCAACCAGCAGTGATTTGCATGATTTGATTAAAATAATGATTTTCTAAGCAAAGCCTTCTATCCAAGAGAGTTGTGCCAATAAAGCTGTTTACGGCGCAACGCTTTATGAAAGAATCTTTTGAGAACAAGAAGCATACGCAAGTGGAAACAAGTGCAATTCTAGCCAATAAACAGAGAGAGCCTGACCTGGGAACAAATTTGGTTCCAGGTGTCTAAGCACAAGATCAGTTTTGCAACTCTTTCAAAGAATAAATGACTCTGCCCAAAGAGAAGTTCACAAGAAAGGGCTAAAGACTTTATGTTGAACTTTGTCTCTGAAAGATAGTTGAAGTATATTTATGGAAGAAATTGCAATCAAAATTAGACTAAAAAAAAGTTATATGAAGTGACTGTTTGTTGATTTTTCTGTCCTAACTATGGTGAGGTGGAGCTTTTGACTACTCTGAGAGCATTACTCCATGGATGTGTCTTGCATCAAAAATCCCCCCCCATGGAAAATAGACATTGTGTATCAGACTGATGGGATCTTCACAGCACTCCAAGAGGCAGGGAAAGAGATACCCACGTGTTCAAAATGGAGCCCCACCCCTAATATGCCCCCCACTGTCAAATGACTGTCTATGAAGAGAAGTGCCTTGCGTCAGAACCTTTTGTTGAGAACATGTTGATGTAAATGTTCATTTACCTCAGATGTTAACAAAACTGTTACTGAATAAATTTTTTGTACCATATGCTTTCTATTGCTCTTTTCTTCCACAAGTCATAGACCCTACTCTGCAGGATGTCACGGAAATGTGGAATCATAAGGCGAGCAATGATAAATTGAGCGATTCAAACTTTTTGTCAGCTGTTTGAACACACATTTCCATTTGCAGAAACCCATTTAAATCACTCATCCATCCTGATAGCAAATCAGAAGTGGACAAACAAGAAGACCAATGTGGGTTGAAATACAGCCATGCTCACAACATGCAAGAATTTTAAAAAGAAATCACAAAAGCATCACAAGAAAACTCTATGCTGTGTGCTATACCCTATGATTCCATAACTTTCAGACACCCTGTACCCTGCCACAGATAATTCCTGAAGATGTGTCGGTGTTCTGAGAAGGAAAAAAATTCAGTAGTTTGACGGGAATTTTTCACTCCATGCCAGCAACAAAAATACCAGCATGTGGCACACTTTTCTAGGTTTCATTAAGGGAATAACTGCCAATCATTAACACTTTTACGAATAAAGAAAAACACATATTTCCAGACTAAAAATGTCAAACTGTTGTATTTTCTGGGTAGTGAGATTGGGACTAGTGGCTAGAGAGATTGTCCAGTAACAGGACAGTCCCATGTTTGTTCCTGGGTAGCCCGTATGTGCAGGTCCTGCAGAAGTCTCTTTGAATAAAACACTGAAAATCACACATAGAAATCCTAGAGTATAATCATTTTTGATGTTTGGGCCAAAGGCAGATTTCTCAACTCTTCTGCAAATACAGCGTTAGGCACAAAAGAAGGGTGGCTCTGGCCTTATACACTGCTAATGACTGTTGACAACGTTATTAAAGATATTGCAAAGTAAATTAAAGGTGCTACATTTAGCATTTTAAACATCACTATATTAATATATTGGTTCAGTTTGATTGTGATACCTTGGCATGATTGGCATAAACAAATGAAATTATGGTCAAAATGATTACCCTCAATCTCCTGCCAGTGGTATTGTTATTGCTATTGTTTCTCAAAATTAAGACTATATGTCCAATGAAACCCTATGCCTAACTGCGGGAAACACAACCTCCTTTTTTCCCCCCAAAGTTTTCACTTTGTCTTTGGTGAGGAGGGTGAGCATGGTGGGTGTGATTTGCTCTGGAGGAACAACACCCACTTCCTTTTTTGTGCCATAAAGCAATGCAGCAGATTTTCCACCAAATCTGACCTGGTAACACACAAAGTGAATGGACTCTGGGAAATCTTTGCGCCAGTGGCATTGTCTGCTGATGGCAATGATGCTGTTCTCTCTGATTAATGATGGTGTTTAAATGCTACATGTAATAGCATTTTAAAAAGATTTCTAAGTGATCCACTGATCTTGTTTGCATTAATGACAGAATGGTCATGCTTGTCAAATTAAATCAAAGTGGTGAGATTAAAACATCATGATAAAATAATCCCGCTAACACATTTTTGTGGTATAGTGATGTCTAGTGAATAAACCCTTTCAAACCTGAACAAATTCACTTAATTTCTTTCAAAAAACATGAGGAAAAAGGTGATGAGCAAACAAATGAAAAATGACTGGTATATTAGTAAAAGAATACTAAAAAATGACCAGAAAAAAATTATTGGGAAAAAAAAGAAAGAAAATAATTACCAGAAAACTTAATCATCAGAAATGACCATAAAATTTGTGAAAACATTACCTGAAATTTAGAAAAAAAATATTTTAAAGAATTACAAGAAAACTATATTTCTAATTATTAAAACATGATCCAGTGATGTTGGATCGATGGCAGATTGCTTGTGTTTAAACGTGTGAAAGGCGTCTGACTGCAGCTGGAAGAGCCTCAAGGACCCCTGGTGGTCCCAGGACCCCACTTTGAAAGTCACTCTCTGACTGTCAGCCAATCAGATCAGCATCTTAAATTTTTGCTTGTGCCACATAAGTGGCAGGTGTTGTTGGGTCACACACTGAGGAGCTGATTGGCTCTCTGACTCTTTCCTTCCTTCATCACCGATTTCTTTCCTCTTCCCTCAAGTGGCTCTGTGTGTGAGTGCACGATCAGGGCACTGTCTGTCCTGTAAGTACATGTGGTGTGTGTGTGTCTGTCTCTAGGTGCACGTGTGTTCCTGTGTGTGTGTGTGTGTGTGTGTGTGTGTCCTCAGGGCCTCGCCCATGAAGCTATGCTGAGGCCAGCACTTCCTTTATGCCGGCTCAAAGTCCCAGGGATTCAGCCTGAACAAAAAGCCTCTCCAGGGAGTGAAAAGGCCCTGTGTGCCCACTAATGCCCCCCCACTACCCACCAGCCACCGCCACCCCGCCACCAGCACCACCCCTCCCTCCCTGGACCCCTGCTGCAGCCTGCTGTGTGCTCATATGTTTCAGCGTGGCAAGTTTGGAAAATATACTGTATACAGTCCTGATGGCTGATACCACAAAGTAAAAACACATCTGGCTTCACAGCTGCAGGGCTGTCCACTTCTCTGCTTTCAATAATACACTACAAACATACTGCTAGTAATAGTACAATTTATTTATTTATTTACCACCTTAGAGTCCTATGCAAAAGAGTGTGCAGATATGCTACTTTTCTAAGCAGTTTTTCAAAACAAATTTCTGATGCACATATTTTTATTTTTCTTATTCCTTTTTCTATTTCTCACAGTTTCACATCTGCTTATAATTTATTCTTCTCTTGAAAATCTGAGCAACTGCAACTGACCCAATTTCCCCTCGGGGATCAAGAAAGTATTTCTGATTCGGATTCAGATTCTGTAATTCTGAGTCCAGCCATTGCCCCCAGGACCATTACTGTAATGCAAACATTGATGATGATGTACACACATACACACACACACACACACACATATATATATATTTCTTTTAAAATCACTACTTTGTCGGAAAAGTGCAGATTGTCTTCAAAAAAATATATATTAAAAAGAGTAATAACCCTTATAAATCAAAATGACCAGTTTTTTTTTTAAACCTCCCATTTATTTATTTATGTTTTATTTTAGGATTAGGGTTAGGATTTTTGTTTTAAGTTGTCTTCTTTTTCTTCTTCTTCTTCTTCTTCTTCTTCTTTTTTTCCCAGAAAAAAAATGCATATTATGTTAAAGCTTGTCAAACCTGTGGGTTTCAGAGGGTTAAACTAAACTATGTAATTAATTTTATTTGAAGTGGGATTAGGTGGTGACGGAATAGTTTAATTATTTGGGATGGGAAGAGAAAGCGCTGTGAAAATGAGAGGAGTCCCTCTAGTGTTACAAATTGAGAATGCATGCTCCAATCCATCTAATCTAATGTAATCCAGGCTGTAATCTCACAATGTATAATGTTACGGTAACAAATAATCAACAAAGACAACACAACAAACGGAAACAAAGAATCCTCAACATTTGTGCCTCATTTAACAGACACCACTGAAATTTTCGTTTTTCTTTTCTATGATGTCCTGTCAGCTCACATTTTTATTTTGATAGGTACAACCGGAAGTTGTGGTTGTCGATTTGCGCATGCGTATTGTTGCACGTAGAGAGTAGGCTGTGGGAAAGCCAGGTTAGATATTTGCTAAGACAGTTTAGCCAGTCTTTGGCGTATTAAATACATATTAACATGTTTCGGAGGAAACTGACAGCTCTAGATTATCACAATCCCAACGGATTTGATTGCACAGGTAAGAAACTTGTCGGGGAGCTTTTGAATGAGGCAGCAGCCGGCTAGCCGGCTAACGTCATACACGCTGACACTAAGTACGTGCAGTCACTGTCTTGAGACGACGTCACACCAAATTGCATTGAAATAAATTGTGCTTCAGCATAACTTGAATTTCTGGCAAAGTCCGTACCTATTAGAACATAAGTGCGAACCTTTTACAAAGTGTCATGACTCACTCTGTAATTCGGCTCACACCCAATACACCAAGCAGGACTAGTTATATAAATTTTCAGCGATGACCATCTGTTTGCCTCTTCTTTTAACTAATTATAAGCAAGCCGTGGAGGGCGGTGGCGATTTAAAAGATGATATTTTACTGAAAAGGAAAGTACTTGGTCGACTATTTGTATGCCGAAGTTATCCGAAAACCACAATGACTCGTAAAGGAGCGCATTACTTGTCCTACCAGCTTTGTAAAGTTACAGATAACCAATGATTTATAATCATGTCAGATGTTTAATGTGGTTTGGTAGACCGGTCTGTCCTACGAGATATCGCAGCGCTTCGTTGCCATCTCATACAGCCAATCACAGCCTATATTCAGTCAGTGTCACCTAACTTTTCACTCTACAGCTATTTTTTGTGGGTTTTAAAGACCTAATGTCATACACAGGACTATATATAGGACTATAAAGAAAGCCCAGTATGTGCTGGAGCTGTTACTTGTTACTTTTTCAGCTTGCCTTTCTGCCCTGTGACTTAAAAGTAATTTTACAGTTGCAATTCATGGTTCTACTGAAAGAGTTACAACACGTGTAAAGGTTTTTATGTTCCCATCTATAAATGTTAAACCAGATTCGATACTATCACGATATTGGGTGCCGACACCATCAGACATGAATCAAATGTGGCTCATTGAATCCACAAGAGTCTCAGCATTCCAGTCAAAGCCAATTGACGCAACTCCAAGACTGTTTAGGCCCCAGTCTACACAAATACACCATTTTACAACAGGCCACAAGAACACAGTTGCACTGCATGATTTGTGGCCCAAACTGCATGGGATTAGCAGAAGGTGGGCATGTCTGCAAAAGGGAGAGCAGTGAACCCAGAGAACCCATTTTCATTCAGACATCTGGAGGTCAGAGGTCACGGGACCTCGCTGGAAATGGCCATGCCAATGTTTCCCTCTCCAAAATTTTGCCAAACTTTGGAGCAATAGCATGACCTGATCCCTTAGATTGTCTAGTTTCATATGACACCAATATTTTTTTACTCTCACTCTACTCAGTAATAAAAAAAAGATTAAAAATCACAAAAATCGATCTTTTTTCCCACCCCCAATAAATGTGTATTAATCTGGGTGTCCTGTCTGCTCAGATGAGACACAGTTCAGGAACTGCATCGTGTGGCTTGAGGACCAGAAGATTCGACATTATAAAATAGAAGACAGAGGCAACCTCCGAAACATCCCGAGCTCAGACTGGCCTATAGCCTACCAGAAGGTGAGAGCAGCACACTTCTCCTGATTCTTCCGACTTCACAACAGGTATTTTTGACATGAAATAGCAGGTAAACACAGTGACAGTGTTAAAGGATCTGCTCTTTTTAAGTGTCTTTCCAGTGAGTCAGCATGACCAAGAGCAGCACCCTGGCTCTCTTAGACCAAAATGTAACAGAATCTCAACTAATATCATTACTAACACCTGTGTTTACCTGCTGTTTCATTACAAGAAGGTCTGAGAAAGTTCTGTAGTGCATGCTCCTTGAAATCAATATCTAGGACACTCAACTTAGATTTCTAAAGGTGAACTGGTGATACTAAATGTGTGTGTGTCTGTGTGTGTCTGCCCCGTGGTGGACTAGCAACCTGTCCAAGCTGTTTCATCACCTTCTGCCCTGTGAGTGCTGGGACAGGCTCCAGCACCCTGCAACTCAAATTAGGAAAAGCGGCGAGGAAAATGAATAAAAGTTGTGAAACCCTCAGCAGCCCCTGCATGTTCTTGTCAGTTCAGTCGAAGCGGTCCTCGATTTCAGTCGACTGCAGTCTGTTTTGCATAGTGCGGCTGTAATGTCGGTGTAGTGGAAGTGTCAGGCAGTAGTGTTTGAGCCTGTCTTGTTCCTGTGTGCAGTACCTGCAGGATGTCAACTGTCCGTTCAGTGTCCAGGAGAGAAAAGAGGCTGTTGACTGGTTACTGGGACTGGCTGTGCGATACGAGTACGGAGACAACGGTAAGAGGACAGCGCCCGTCTCGGTGCTTTATTTGGGACATGCCTGTGTGTGTATATATGCTTTTCTTCTGCATGTATTCTGTACTGGACTCTATCTCTAATTATTTCAATATTCATCATATAATTATCATGTCACATTTCAAGACTACTTTTTACTTCTGTATGAAATCTGAATAATCCAGAATGCTTCTAATTACCATCATGCTAATGTCTTTTAGCTACCAAAACAACACGTCTGCTCCGCTCCTGTATGGAGTTGTAATTCTGAGCATGGCCAGGAGATGTAGACATTGTAAAAAGAACCACGTGTGGTGGAGCTGCCAACTCACCCGTCTACATTCTCTCTCGTGTGATTTTATTCCACAAGTCTATTTTCTTTGGAGTTTTACTTGGCACCCTCAAAAACAAACAGTACCCATCCAGTGAAAATACATGCTTTCCCCTCTTTCCAGTGGAGAAGCATGGAACTGTCCCACATCACTGCCCGCTACAGCAGAACAGCAGAGTTGCCAGTTTGGCTGTGGTGCCACTTAGGGATGGGAAGATATAGGATATATACTCATAAAAAGCTGGTGAATTTCCATTATCGGGATACTCATAGCTCAGAATAATAATGAATATTCTCACATGATTGATTTGAAAAGGCAGTGTAGCTCACTAATGTACAGTCCTATATTGCTATCTTGAATTATATATGCATTAAAATATTTGTTTCACAGCAAAATGAAAGGTAAAGTGATTCCAGTGATTTTCAGTGTTGTTTTAAAAGTTGTTTTTATTAATTATTTAAATCATCAGGTCATCAATTAGTTTATTTGTTCAATCAAACAAAATGATCCAGCATACAGTATCTCCTTCATGTAATTGTAGTTAGAATAACCTGTAGTGTTCAGCTTAATTGTGAAAAGAAACTGTGTGACAGATTGAAGCAGGTTCTTTGGCACTTCTTTAGCAACACAATCTACCAAGTTCAGTGCAATTTTTAAAATTTCCAACTTTTCCCTCTTCAGAAAGTTGGGACATGTGAGTGAAGTCAGGAAAATGTCAAGATTGATTTTTTTTTTTTTAAACAATCTCAATCTTCAGCTCAGTCAATTCCCCTAGCCTCTCATGTGAACCCTCAGTCCCTGCCTCAGTTACATGCTGTGTTCATAGCCTCTTGTTTTATTTTGGGTGTTTTTTTATGTGTGTCTCTTTAGTGGAGAAGTACAAGAACTGTCAGCCGCTGTCGGCCTCCAACAACAGCAGCAAACCAGTGGACCCTCTCATCAACCTCGACAGTAAGAGGCAGCAGCACCGCTCTGTTTCTGTCCCTCTCCCTCTCCTTTACATAGACAGCGCTTCCCTGTGAAGTGTTGTCTATCAGTCAGTGTTGAGAATGTGTTTGAATGTGAAATCGCCCAACTTAAATACAACACTTTAGATTGTGACTTGCCTCTCTTCCTCACTCCTTTACCTCTCTTGCCTTGCTTTTTCAACTCAACATTTCTTTGGTATTTGAGTGTGTATATCTGTGTGTTTCAGGTAATTCACCAGATTTCAAGGCAGGAGTGATGGCTCTGGCCAACATCCTCAAGATACAACGACACGATGACTACTTAGTGATGCTCAAGGTGAGCGTGCATGCATGAGCCTCTTTACACCTGGTACTACAGTTTTTCTCAGTTGCTGGAGCTCATTTCTACAAACATTTCTAACATCCTCAAAGCTCTCGGTGCAGTTACCAAAAGAGCTCATGTGGCACAGCACGCTGTAGCTCACCTGCAAAAGGCTGTAAAATCACCCAAAACATTCAACTCATGTTTCATAATCAAATTATTGGGTCAATGAGTGAGTCATCACCACCTAAATGAAAAGTTCCTTTGGCTCTGTATGAAGCTGAGGTGGTCAGATAGTATCTAAGGATCATTCAGCTGGATCACTTTGCCAGCTGGTGTTAATATGCATGTCCAGTGTCCTCACTGAGATGTGACTGCTCTCCGGTCCCACTGCACAGCACATGTCTCATCCCTGTGATCCTGTGTCCTGCGTGATAGGAAGGGTTCCACCTATATACTTGTTGGATGTGGATTGGAGACGCATGTGCGTTTACATTTCTGTTTAATGTGCTCACAGTGACGACTGCTGGAGGTGGTTTGGGCTGTTGGACCACAGTCCGTCTTCAGTCCGTCTCGGCCACATTTAAATGTGTGTTTATATGTGTAAACGCTTTCCGGTTGCTGTTAAATCACCCGAAATGCATTACAAATACACGTTTTTTTTTGTTCAAACCCACAGAAATTCATTTTGAATTCTTTAAATTCTGAGGTTTCCTGAGATCCCAAACATGTGCTGCTCCATTCCAGGAAAATGTCCATAACATGATGCACAAGACATGCAGATCTTTTCTATTTTTCTATTTGATGTGATGCTGCAGCCATAAAACAATGACATCTTGGCTTTGAATATTTCACTCAATGTAAATGGGATGGAGCTTCAGAGAGTTGCAGAGACACAATATGAGTGTGACATTGTACAGTATGGAAAAGAATGTTTTTCTGACATTGAAGCCGCTTTATGGTAACTTTAAAGGAAAATCAGAGCTCATGGGATTAACAGCAGATGTAAAGCAAGGCTATGTGTTCTGATGGAGTACTCGTCATTTTTTTTGGTAGTTCTTTGTTCAGTATTGTCTGTTTCCTCTATTCAATTACAGTTTTTTACTGTTAAACCTTAGTTTTACAGCTCAGACATTTGATAGTTGATGCACGCTTCTAGAAAATGTTGAAACATTAGAGAAAGAGGTTTATAAAGACATTACTGATTTCTGTCACTTCGTCAGGCCATAAGAATTCTGATCCAGGAGCGACTTTCTCCAGAGGCCATCTCTAAAGCCAGCCAAGCCAAAGAGGTAAACACAGCCACTTTTCAGTGCACTGTTTTCCTTTCTCTCACTGCAGAATGCTTTTGTCCTGCACCTGGGCGATATGGACGAAATCAAAGTCGTTTCGGTAGAAGAGGATAGACTTTTAAAATTCCCAAATGATGAAAATCATGATTGTTAATTCTATATCTGTACGTGGATAACACATTGCATGTATCTGGTGAAATTTCCTGTATTTTTCCATATTGCAGTATGTCTGTATCGCAGAAAAAAAGAGATGGCAGTGTCAGTTTTTTTCCATTATCGTGCACCTCTAGTTGGAATATAGTCCCGCTCATATTTATCTTCATCTCCCCTCCTCTTCAGGGTCTTCCAGTCGCTTTAGACAAACATCTTTTGGGTTTCGATACTGGAGGTGAGTGCATTTACCCTCTGTCACTGCCCAGCCTGGGCTTTGAAGAGACAAGTACCAAGTTGTGAGAATAAAGTTAGAATTCTGAAATTGTCAAAACTTAAAAGTCAGAATTCTTTGGGGGAAAAAAAGACGATTCTGAGATTAAACTCAGATTAAGCTTTAATCTCAGAATTCTGAGGGAAGAATGAGAATTCTGAAATCAGCCTCAGATGTCTTTAATGACTTTAATGTCACAATTATGACAGTTTTAGAATTTAATCCCAGAATTCTGAAAAAATGTCAGAATTTGTAGCACTTTTAAAAAAAAACATTTTTGTGGGGCCCTAATCCTCATCCATACACTTCCATATGTATCACTAGAACCAAAAGTTGAAAAAGTGCCGTTCCTGTTGGGGATTGACGCACAGCATTTTTTCTGTGTAGATTCCCTCCAGCGTTGTAGATGAAAAACAAATGGCACCTACACTCTGAAAGAGAAATATTGTGTTTCTCCTCCTCTCTCCTCAGACGCGACTCTGAACGAAGCGGCTCAGATCTTGCGGCTGCTGCACATCGAGGAGCTGCGGGAGCTGCAGACCAGGATCAACGAGGCCATCGTGGCCGTCCAGGCCGTCGTGGCCGACCCCAAGACAGACCACAGGCTGGGCAAGGTGGGCAGATGAGAGCGCGACGCCAGAGGAGCTCAGGGGAGGAGAAAGGACTGTGCTGTCTGAGATTTCATTTGATTTGGAGAAGAAAAGCCTTGTTTTTCCTCTTGGTTTGATGAAGAAAGAAAAAAAAAAGTCTTGTTTTCCGTTGTTGCATGTGTGTTTAAATAGGGAAACACATCAGAGCAAGCCCCATTTTGACCACAGGCTAGTTCAGTTGGCACAAAGGCCAACCTTACTGTAAGTTCTGCAGATTAGACCTGGACATTTTACTGTAGTATTGTGAAGATACTGAAATCAATTTCATTTCATATAAAATGTGAAATCATTTCTTTTTCTCAATGTTTGGGTTGACTCGTCTCTTGACTTCTTATTTTGGAGGTGTGTGCATGTCATTGTTCGTTTTAACGAGGTCACAAGTTCCTCTTCGCCTACGTGTTTCGTCTCCCTCAACTAAAAACACATGGACAAGCTTCTGCAGTTGTTGAGTAGTTTCTTTGGATTTCTTGGGATATTTGCTCCTCTGTTTGTGTCGTTAATTTGGGGGAAGTTTTTTCAGTTTTTGCAGAACGAGCAAGAGATCTGACTGAAGGTGGTGTAGCTTCCTGGGGAAACAGAAACGTGCATGGCTCCAGGGCTTCTTATGTGGAGGATCTGGGTTCCTACGCTTTTTGGAAAACCTCAAAATGTACAACTGGAAAACTGAAATATCCTGTAAAAATTTATGAAATCCTGGAACATTCTGAAGTTGGCCTGATGTCACATATTCAGCTGTGTTCCTCAGCTCATGTTGCACATTTTTAGCCACTGATGCCCTGTGTCAGCATCCAGTCATACCCAGCCGCCATGTTTTAGTGTGCTGCAGTGTCATGTATGGAAGGACAAACAGGTCAAGAACACACCAGGATCAGGATGGAGGAACCAACAACTCAAAATTGCAAATTCAATGAAAATTGTCTTTTTAACCAAGATTTCACGGCGTGGCTGAGACCAGTACCAGGCAGCCAGTGTATATGAAGCACGGTGTATTCTGTGCAAGAAGTTTTTCAAACTCAGCATGATCAGTCTGACGGTTTTGATGGGGATAAAGGCGTGTGAATCCCACAGGCAGAGTGAGAAACACAAAACTGCCAGGTCAGCCTACCAACAGCCTCCAGGGACTTCCAGTTCTGTTCTACCACAGTCACTGATTATTTTTGTCTTCAGTTTTGATTATCGTAAATTTGGTCTTAAACTTTGTTCCGAGTGTCATTGATTAGTCTTAAAGTCTTAAATCTAACTTGTCTTAAGCTGTAGAATGCCTGACATATGAAACTGCCACTGATCAACATGGTGTGTGCATGCTGTCAACACATAGTGCATTGTTAACATGTTCATGCTTTTAAACACACGACGCACAAACAACATTGAATGCCCCGTGTGATTTTGAAATGTTGAGCTTTTTGGCCACTTGGTCCGTTTTGCATCACTCTGAGACGAGCTGTGAGTGGGAACCCTGTTTGTTTGGCTGCTTCCACACGACTTGACATTGAAGTCTGCAATGCGGACATGATCTTCCACGTCAGCTGCACATAGACCATAGAAAGAAACACTTGCACAAGAGACCTAAAGCAGTAAGAAATACTAAACCAGCAGGCACTTTTCAACACTACAAAATCATCCCTGTCATGTTGCGAAGTGATCCAAACAAGAGAGACTGCTGGTCAGGGTTTCTGCAGCTTTAGGCAAGTCAGATTTCAAACTTAAAAGACTTTTTTTTAATGACGCTCAGAATAAAATTTTATGACCAATTTTGCAATAACAAAAACTGAAAAAGTGGTGCTGGTATTGGCAATGAGAACAATTAGAAGGAAATGATGCGAAAATTGGCAAGAAGTAACAAGTTACATGAAAATGACTAGATAATTATTTTAAAAAAAATACTAATGAAATGACGTGACAATTAACAAAAAATTGCCAAAAACAAATAAATATATACAAGAAAAATGAGCGTAATTATTAAAATCATAGATTTCTTGTGCTTCATTCAGATGCCTCTTAAATGCATAAACTCGAATTAAAGAATAAGCTTAAATTACAATGTTTTCTCTGCTTAAACGTGCTTTTGCTAAACTGATTACAACTGATGGCAGATTAAATGAATCCCTCTTGGTGCCAGCCGGCCTTAAAGGAGCATCATAGTTTGGACCCACAACAGAGACACACACACACAAAAAGTCAAGTCCTGAATCACATTTTATTGTTATAAATATCACATCTTATAAAAAGATACAAAAGATTTTTTTTAAAAAAGTAGTAGTAATAAAAGTATTTGG
>OMLB01043772.1:0-17707 GCA_900302555.1 Myripristis jacobus | reverse complement strand
CATTTTTCTTTAGTTAGCTGATTGGTTCTTGCCATAATATGAATTTTAACAGTTGTCCAATAGGGCTGTCGACTGTGTAGTAACCTGACTTCTGCACAACACAACTGATGGTCCCAACCCCATTGATAAAGCAAGAAATTCCACTAATTAACCCTGATAAGGCACACCTGTGAAGTGAAAACCATTTCAGGTGACTACCTCTTGAAGCTCATGGAGAGAATGCCAAGAGTGTGCAAAGCAGTAATCAGAGCAAAGGGTGGCTATTTTGAAGAAACTAGAATATAAAACATGTTTTCAGTTATTTCACCTTTTTTTGTTAAGTACATAACTCCACATGTGTTCATTCATAGTTTTGATGCCTTCAGTGAGAATCGACAATGTAAATAGTCATGAAAATAAAGAAAACGCATTGAATGAGAAGGTGTGTCCAAACTTTTGGCCTGTACTGTATATTTGAACTTAAATGGACCAGTTTTAGGTTTATTAAAGTATACTTCTGTTATTCTAAAGTACAGTTAGTTTAAGTATACTATGCTCAAATGTACTTTTTGCAACAAAATAATGTATATATATGCCAACGTTTGTGCTGGCATACATACAGTATACACATGTACATCCTGAAGAAAAACACGTGCTCAGGCATGCCACAGGAGGTGCTGCAGAGGATTTCAGTGTAACACCACTTACATGAGAAGACTTTCATTCTGATATGACACACACAACATTTGAAAAGAATGACATGTAAATTCAGCTGAAACACAGACAAAATTACAGCAAAATTTGATGTTTTTAAGCAACAGTTGATAACTTTAAGCCCTCTTGGACAAAATGAAAGCCTTTTGACTGAATAGGTCATTAAGCTAATGTATATTTCTTTTTTTTTTTTATAAAAAATGTAATAATCTCTATCTTAAGTGGATATAACAATTTGGAAATTAACTTTGTACAGGCTGACACCTGCAAACTCATGAATTACATTATTGTTTTATTTATTTATTTATTTTTAATTGAGGTGCTGTGAACATTTTTTATTGTGTCTGTGTGTGTGTGTGTGTGTGTGTGTGTGCGTGCCAGTTTGCACGTTGCTTTCATAAAGCAAATCAGCTGTTGTTTGTTGCTTCACATTCAATGCCTCTATTAAGCCTGAAATCATAAAGGCACAGATGAATGGGTTTCTCTGTATTGATACTTGAGATATACTTTATGTTGCCATGGCTACTAAGGCATATAACTTTTGTGATGAGAAATGGGCCTTACACTTATTATCACATAATGAAACTCCCCTACTGGCACACCATGCTTAGCTGTGGGTGATCAGGACAGAAGATATGCTTAAAACGGTGTGATGTGGAATCTCTTTATGCACTGAAACAGCAGAGATGGAGGTTTAATACGCTTCATCCCATGGGCCTGTTGGTTTATTCAGCCTTGGACCACTGCAGTATTGGAAGTGCTGGACAGGACATAACAGCCTGATTAGATTAGACTGGACAAAGCGGGCCTTTTTGACAAATGATTGTCAAGATCAGTTTCCTCCATTGGAGCTGCACTGGACCTGTCAAGGCTTTTTTCATCCTGGTTAGAGGAGCGCCATGATCCTGCTTGAAAGGTCTTGTCTGACAAGCCCGTCCTATTATTTTAAAGCTTGAGAAGGTGGAGTGAGGCTTGTTGAACTCTTTGAAATTATGTGGCTTATCCGGTGAGAACCAAATAGTTTAATAGCCTATATTTTTTATGATTACTTACCTGGGGAACACAATATTTTGTTTTTATATTTACACCTGGGAGCTGCTCTTGACAGCAGTTTACCTTGAGCGGCTGCACTGGTGCATAGAGGGTCGACAGCCTGGCTCAAGAGCACTTCAACAATTGTTTTTCAGGGAGGAGAGCATGCTCACCATTCACTTTCCACATCAATCTGGTGGTCAAAAAGCCAGTTAATAGTCAACCAGCTTCACTAACCTTTGGGCTGCTGCCCAGGGTTTATTATTTATTCAATAACGCAACACCGTGGGGAATGTATAGAATCAACCCACAGCTTTGTATCTGAGGAAAACTAAACCTATGATCATTTTTTATAAAGACAGTCTACCTTTCATAGCAAATCTATAGGAATATTATACTGACCACAGGAGATATAAAAAAAATCAAGGTTATTAGAGACTTAGAAACACTTCAGCAGCCCGTATCCCTCCACAAATAATTGATCTATAGCGACTGATTTTTGGTTTGGGGTGGGCAGCAAAGTTAATATGTGTTCATTTCATTTTCTATCTGGTATATCGAATTAATATGTGCTAAAAATGACACATGTGTAATTTATATTTTAAATTCCGTTGCATGAAATGAGCCTGTTGGGTAGCAGTGCTGCAGGGTTGTGTAATCATCGGTCTGGTTTCACGTTGTGCTGAGCAACCCGCAGCAGGCGTGAACAGAAAACATCTCGGATAAGCAAGAGGCCTCACTTCTACATTGTTTCCTCAGACCACTTTGTCAAAAATTTCTTGCAAATGGGAAAACGTTAGAAAACTCAAGCTTGGATGACACTCGGAGCTGAAGGGTAGCTAACCGGTGAGTGCAGTCTTGTTAGTAAGTTGTTCAGTAAGCTACTGCTTGATATAGTATGCTGCTTTGACATAGTAACCTGTCAAATAAATGCAACCACACCTTATAACAAAAACAAACAAACAAACAAAAACATTCTTTAGGTGTTGGGCTGAGCAAAAAAATAAAAATAAATAAATAAGCCATTGCAAACTATAGGGAACATGCAACGGTCACATTATGAAAGTAGGCTTAAAACGTTTACTTTAATGATGATAGGCCTACTGTGAACTTCACTCCAAGACCATTGCCCACTTTTGGGCCTTTTTAATTCTAAACCATAACTGAGAAGAGGTGAAACTAGCTATTAAATCCATAACTTCGTAGGGTGAAAGTTTATTTTGGTAATAAATTAAGACAGAAGTGTTTTCCTCCATTGAATTCCATACATTCAGATTTTTATGTGCAGGTAGCGCATGGCTGCCATCTAGCGGCTGTTATTGCACTGTAGCGCTTAAACATTCAGCCAGGCCGGTTGTCACACGATTTTAGCTGTGGAGTGACCCATCTTACTCAGAGTCCCATCTTTGGTCTCAGCTTCCAGGCGACGTCGTGCGTCATTACGTCAGAGCGGGAGGGAGGGCGGACGGCAGTCAGAGGTGGGGTGCTTCGCCGACGTCTCAGTCAGCTCTAACAGTTTGTCATCACCCGTGTAAGTGCCCCTTTTTTTTCTTTTTTGGTTTTCCTTTTTCTAGTTTAGCGTTTGTGGCGTGTTTGAAGTTTGTTGGCGTGTGTTCCTTGTGCTGCACCGCGGGAAGCCTGTCAGTGTCGATGTGGATGTTTCATGGTAGTAGCAGCTCTGTAAAGCGCTCAGCTGTACAATGACACATTGTAACGGGACTGGCAGCGCTGTCACCTGTGTCCGCTACACTGCTGCATGACTGACAACACAGGCTGGGCGCACAAGTCATCTTTCAATTATTTATCACAGCTCTATGTAGTTAAAACACACCCGAGAGCCCGCCACTGAGATGAAATTACTGTCCTCCCGCAGAGATATAAAGTAAGTAAAACATGCTGCGGTGCAATAGTGAATTAAGAGTGACTTATCGTAGTTAATGGTGTTGCATTGCCTAGAGTTTCATTCTTATATTCCTGTATTAAGCGTTTGCTGTGCTACTTGAAAAGCTGATTCTGTCTGTGGAGTGACAGTAGACAGTTTTGTGTCCTTGCATAAACAGATTGGATTTAAATAACAACCTGTCATAGTGGTGTGTGCAAACATAAAACTATTGCTGTCATAGTTTTGTCAGTTTTGTTCCTGCGCTGTAGGTAGCCTCATTTGTCCAAAAGCTTGGTATGGGGACTAAATAAAAGTTGTGTCACAGTTGGGAACTATTTCCACTTAATTCATGGCACATAATGTTTTGGTTAACTGAGATGCTGTCATGTTGTTAGATACTTACCATCAGTGGCCAAGGTTATCAATCAGGGCTTTGATAGTTGCCTGCCACCCACACAAGTTTTAATAAAGCCCCAGCTGGGTTTATTTTGGTCTCTTTAATCGGCTAACGCAATCTGACAGGCGAAAGACATTTCATGTCCTGGAAATGGATGGACATCTGGAGCACCAGCAAACTTAATGCCTTGTGTTTCTTTGCTGATGTATAGAGGAGCAGTCTTTTCTGCAGGCTGTTATTGTCAGTGTCTGGGAAACAGACACAAGGATACACACACACACACACACATAGAGGTAGGCACAGGGAGTACACTGTGCCAAGGAAGCATTTAGTGGATTACAATTTCAGTCTCTTTTTCTCTTCTTTGTTGAAGACCTGCGGGCCTGATGCAGCCAGTCATCCTCCTCTCTGCAATCAAGGAAAGGCACTCCAGCTTCACAAGTATGGACTGAAGGTTTGTTTTGATCCACTTACTCTGCTCATCCACTCCGGTGACTGTTTCCCCTCTGCTGCTCTATTACCTCTTTTTATAACCTTGTGTTTTTCCTCACTGCACCGTGTATAAACACATTAACACACACAAACACACACACACACACACACACAGGGTGTTTGAGGGGGTTGGATATGATAAGCGCTGTATCCTCACTATCTGTTCAGTGTACTCCTGTAAGTGGCTGAGAGCTTGGCTGCCCCTTCAGGGCACTGCAGACGCAGCCATTCATGTCTCACTCTGACGGTCAGACCACCACGATGACGCTGCCCTCCTCCTCCTCCTCCTCCTCCTCCTCTGCACCCCCCCCTCTCTTCACTGCACTCACGTTGTCCCTGCCTGACTGGGAGCTCACAATTGAGAATCTGTATTTGTGTCTCTCCGTGCGTGCATGTCTAACAAAATACAGACTGAAGATTTCTAGAGATGCAGTTCCATCATCTGCTGTATCTGTGCTAGATGTAACAGTTCAGACCAGGATCTGGTGAAGGAGGGTGTGCTTATCCCAGAGCTGTGCTGCAAGCTAACTTCTCTTCACACTGTGTGCTCGGCCAGACTGTCATAGTTGCTGATTAATTGGCCGTGTGTACACAAAACCTGTCGCTTACACAGCAGAGCTGGTGTCCTACAGAAGCAGGATTAGAGAGCTGCTATTAAGTGGATTATAAAGTCTTGAAGTTATAATTATGCTGTATGGTCACAGACTCCTGTTGTGGTGATTTTAAATGTAAGAGAGGAAAAGCTCGACTGCATTTGTTTTTATGCTTTAAGAACTAAGTTTTGATTTTGTGCTGTAGATGAATTGTGATTAGAACTGAACAGTTAATTGAAATATTATGAAAACTGAAATATGGGCAAGTGCAATATCCAAATTGCAGGAGCTGCATTTTTTTCCCTCTTTTTGATAAAGATAAAATGTGTGACAAAATACCATTTTAAAGGAATATTGTGGTGCTACAGATATCCCCTGGCTTACAAATTGTACTCTTCACACATAAGAAAATGTTTTTTCTTTGGTACAGACGACAGAAAACAAGCACATCATCATCATTTTAATATTTTTTTCAGTAAAAATTAAATTTTTGATTCAAAAATGACCATCGCCACTAAAGTCATGAATCATGTCACAATTGCAATATCTGTCAAGGTAATTGCAAGATGATTTTAAGCCTGATATCTGTGATTGTTTACAGTTAATGTGGCAAAGGAGTTGGCTGGAGAGAATTGCATCAGTGTCAGTCATGGATATTGTCTACTCGGCTCCGTTTGATTGGATTATCCTCCTTGACTTCAGCGGAGTCTAAACAGCCGTAGCATCGCTCAGACAGCGATTTGGCTTCGTGCTCCACAGCCAAAGGTCCAGCTGTGGATGAGGAGGAAGTGCTGCATGTCAGATAGGAAGCACTCGCCCCCCTCTGTCTCTCCCAAGCACACCTTCTTCCTCTTCCAGCAGGGTTTTTGCTACATGAAAGGCCACGGGGCAGCAGAGTTGTCTCTGTCAAGCTAATTTTAGATGCCACAGACTGAGAGCATTCTTGCGCTCCTCTGGAATCAAAAAAAGCATCTGTTTGCCACTGTCACAGTAAATGATGAACAAGTATAAGCTACGGTTGTACTTTCTTGATTATGGCTGTGGACAGAGCACTATTTTCTCCAGCAGGAGTCTGACTCCCACACTACAGAAAGAAGGTGAAATTCCTCTATAAAGGCTGTGGTTTCTAGTGGCAACGAGCTGCCTGCTTCCCTCTGATCCCTTCCTGTTTGAAGACAGAAGCTGAAAAGAAGTAGGGGTCAAGAAGCGTCACAACAGTTGACACTTTTATGCAGGGCTGTGGCCAATTTCCCTTCAACCCACTTATTCAAATTGTAAGCTGAAAGTGCAATTCGTTTTCTAGTAATAGAAATTCTCCTCTCTTTTATTTCTTAATAGCTCTGGTATGACAGTGTGCTATCTGTTGTGACAGATTAAAGTTGTAAATTAATATGAACAAATGATAAATCAAGTGGCTGTTATATCTATTGGACCATTTCATTTGACTTAATAGCAGCAGAGTAGTTATGCTGTCAGTCGGCCAACTAGCTTATGCTCATCACAGAAGTTGGGAATTAACATTATCCTGATGAGGCTTAGTGACTCACTCTGTGGTCTTATGCAGACATCGCTCCTCGCATAAGGAATTGTTAAAAGCACTGCATCATTTTGGCAGTCGCTCTCCGTGTCTGATTTTACATCTGTGGAGACAAATTTGGGACAAACAAAAGCTGAGAGTTGAAAGCTGGTGTTGAAAAAAAGTTGGAAGTGTTCCCCTAGGAATAATAGTATAGCAGAAGTATTCATCTTTAACCATGAAAAAAAGTAAAAACTTGAACAAAAGATAACCAGTTGTTTGAATGAATGTGTCCCTTTTTGTTAGTCTTTCCTCTACAGTAGTATATATATTTCTTAACCGGAAAAAAGGACTTGTAATTTAAAAAAAAATACTGCGAAAGTTTGATGAATCCTGCTTTTCCGACAATTGAATATCTTTCGTTTCCAATTGTATTTCAGTGTTCAAGATGAATACTTTACCCGTCAACTTCAACTTATAGCTTTCAATTTACATTTTTTTTCATCACGACACAACATTTGGCCCAGATTTGTCTCCAAACACCTCCCATCTCTGTGTTCCCGTCCATGACAGACTTTTATAGGGTAGATATTGAGGTTTGGAGGTCAGAAGGAAAGGTATCCTTCAACTTTAACCCCCTTCCACGGTGAACGTCTTGGCGCACAACTCGAGTGTCAAGCCCAATATCTGGCTCATGGTAAATGCTTCAGGACAGGAGCGTGGACGTGCTGATCCCCACTAAACCCCTCCTAGGCTGGAGAGGTGTCTGGTTGCCTGAACTCAGGGGCCTGACTGAGGGGTTATTTAAATAGGTGGTGATGGGGCTGATTTATATCTGATTGCTGGTACTACAGAGAAGCAGATGCCTTTTGGCCAAATATGCTGTAATATAGGATGCTTGCCTCAGTCGCACAAAAGCATGCATTGACCCCGAGACCCACTCCCTTTCCCATTCCTCATCGTTGTGTGTCTTTAACACAATCTCTGGTATGAGATTTCAGCTGGTGTGTAGGTGGTTTCCAGCCTGATGACAGTTGGTGATGCCCCGCCAGAGATGGTGGAACATGAGTAGTGTTGGACCGAGGTGGAGGCCCAGCTTCAGTAAACACCTATCAGGTTAGTTTGTCAAGGCTGGGTTACAGGGCTTGGCATGCACTACATACACCACTAATTTCACAACTCCTCTCAAACAAAGCAAACAAACCCCCCTCTGACAATGACCGCCTTTTCTATGAGACAGTTCTATCAGCAAACAGAAAGAGAATGAGATCTCCATGCCATCAGTCTCTGGTAGGTTAGACGCTGAATGGGCCCAAGTGCTTGTGTTGTAGTCAACATGGAGCAGTGTTAGCTCCCATGCATATGGTGAATTATTCATGGGGGCTCACTGCAGCGTTGAACACAGCTGCAGAGGTGTCACTTGTACAAGGCTTTCCCAGGAAATGTACAGCAAAGTATAGTGTTTAACATCCAACCCGATGACTCACAGCGAGCCTCCTGTTAGCGTTTACAATATCGTCGCCCTGTGGAGCCGATTTGTCCGCTGTCCAATCCTGTTTGCACAACCTATACCTCAGAAAAGAGTGTAGTTGATTATGCAGAGGAGGTGCTGTGATATCCATGGCTCTGCATGACCGCAGCAGATGAACACAACAGCTCCTCTGCCGAGTTTCACAAAGAAAATAAGCAAGTGTACTTGGTTACAGTCCCTCTTGGAAACGCAGCTTCTTGCCTCACTGGCTCTATTAATACATAGGTGTTCCCAGATAGATTTGAATAGCCTCACTCCCAACATAACACCTGTTGTCCCCCTTTTTATGCGTGTGTGTGTGGGTCTCTTTCTGTGTCTGCATGTGCTTGTGCAAATGAATGTGTGTGTTCTGGTTTGTCCTGTTCCTGGAAAGGTGAGGACTTGGCAGCAGGGTCTCCCTGTGGGCTTCATCGAGCACAATGGGGCGTTGTGCCTGCTTCTGTCAGGGAGCTACCTGCCCATTCACCTCCTCATTAAGCCACACTCAGCTGTAAGCACCCAGGTTCAACGCAACACAGACTATTGGGTGTCTTTGATCCAGTGTGCCCTTTCTCACTCTCTTTTTAACTCTCTTCCTCCTTTTTTCTCAAGGTTTCTCTCTCTCTCTCTCTCTTTCTCGCTGTCATTTGCTTCCTCACTCGCTGCTGTTTTGTCCTTTATCATACTTTTTGCAGCTTGCTGATGACATCTCCTGCGCTGTCACAACTGACACTCAACTGTGCTACTGTCCGCTTATCCCACCCCCAGCTCGTTTACACACACATACAAACAAACACACACACACACACATGCACATGCACACGCAAATACAATAACGATTGTTCCTGTTTCCTGCCTATGTTGTCAGTATGCAGCTGCAGAATGAGATATGGGGCAGTTTCCCTTTGGCCAAAAAGAACAGACACACACACACATGGCCAGACCAATCTATACTCATATGCACATTTCCAAACACAATCATTGCCCTTCTCCTTCTTTCTATATATTCGTCTCCCTATTTCTGTGCCTTTCCATTTCGCTCACACAAACGCGTGCACGCACACACACACACACACACACACATCTGTGCCTGTGCTCACACACAGACAGCGCTGCCAGAACTCTCTGGCCTAATTCCCCTCTTATTGATGTGTGTCTGTCAGTGAAAGAGGCGTAGCACAAAGAGCAGCGATGGGCCTGTGTGTGGCTCAGAGGGAACAAAGAGCAGTCTGTTTCACATCAGCGTTCAGCCTCTTCTGGAACACTGTACAGTCTTGTTTCAGCTATGGCCATATTTTGAGTCAACCTACTGTATGGTCAACAATGAACAACAACATGGCTGCCTCAGTGTCAAAGACCACAGACCAGATTGACTGTGCGTTTTGTGTGGGTCATGCTCAGTCTGAAACTTTTTTTTTTTTTTTTTTTTTAATGTCAAGGGGAGAATTAAAATGGACGAACTGACCAATCAGGCACAGGCAGCTTGCTTT
The DNA here is from genome assembly GCA_900302555.1 of Myripristis jacobus. Classification (NCBI taxonomy): domain Eukaryota; kingdom Metazoa; phylum Chordata; class Actinopteri; order Holocentriformes; family Holocentridae; genus Myripristis; species Myripristis jacobus. Next base: position 8,102 of record OMLB01043772.1, on the reverse strand, counting down.
GCTGATATTTTCGCTGAGGTAATCGCTGAGGTAATATTAATTATGACTGCTCGATTATGGCAAAAATCATGATCACGATTATTTAGGTCAATAATGAGATCACGATTATTTAACACAATTATGCTCTGACTTCGGAAACATCATGCATTCATTGAACTTTTTTTTTTTAAAAGAAAAACAACTTTTTAATGGTGGATGTCCTTGAACTAAATATAACTAAATATAAACACAAAAGAGAGCATCATTGCAAAACAGATGCAGCACAATAATAGATTTATCTTGTTTTCATGATAGTTGGAAGCTGAAATCGGAATTGATAAAAGTCATTCAATTACCCATCCCTAGCTATAATGCATTAGACAGTGTTGATTTTCCTCCAGAGAGGCTGCAGTTTCAGCTGGAAAGCATTCATAATTAATTTTACATTATGCTTAATTGCAAATTGTCTGCGGTGATACTGAGCCACTTGAGCTGTCACTCTCACCATTGTAATTGTGGGACTTAATCTTCTTTTTAAATAATCAATTTTATAGTACCCCGTGTTCAATATTGATAATGGACTGGATTTTCAACTCACCTTAGTGTTTATATCTCCCTTGGTATAACCTGCCTGAATGAGACTGCTGCTGTTTCCTTTCCGGGAAGTTTTAAGGGAACATTTACAGGAGTTGTGATTGTGTATTTTGCCTGTGAAACAGCTGCGCTTCACACAGCTTGATTAAATGAAGCAGAAAAATAAGGATGTTGACAAATCCAGACAACAGTTGTCAGGTGTTTATCGTGATAATCCTTCATCTCACTCCGATGAATCTGGTATCCATTACATAAATTCACACATACTTGTCAGTATCTGTGAAATGAGCCGCTATGATGAATGCCAGTGTGTGAGTCGCCTTTTGCCTGTCTGCCAGTGCCAGGCCTCTGCTGAGCTATCGCCATCTCTCGAGCTTAGCTGGCCAAACACAATGGCAGCAGGACAGGACGAGTGGTAGCTCAGCTGAATGGAATGAGCCAGAGAGCCAGGGACAAGGCCGCGATGAGCGCCCGCGTGTGCGTCTGTGTGTTCGTATGTGTGTATTTATACCAGGATACGAGATTGACAGGGTTCCAGAGAGGCCATTGTCCACGTGAGCGTAGTGCATTCACCTTTGACAGAATCGCTGTGATTCTGAGAAACATGCTGACTCACTGGGCCGGTGCCGACCCCGGCTGTTGCTGACACCTGTTGACTCTGATAATCGCCGCTCTGTTTCTGTTGCTAACGCCGCAGAGTTGGAGCTTAAATAGACCGAAGTACGACCATCCACCAGCATGTTTGCATGGTCGATCCTGCACCCTGATGGGAGGGCAGGCGTGAAAAGAGAAATTCCCTGCAGGGATCAATGAAGTATCACATTGCTAGTAGTAAAGTTGATGGCAGCGATCATGTTGTTAATCCTTGCAAATGTTGACATGGGAGTGAAGTAAACTTGAACTTATTTCCCTTTTTTTTTTCAACATGTCTTGACATTTTGCCTCCAGTTGCCTAATAGTCAGCATCTCTGGATCCAGGTCAAAGAATCACTGACAAGCTACAACCAATGCATTGGTCGGATTTTTCGAAATAAACCAATTTGCCAATTCAGAGTAAGCATTAACGCAACAGGGACGTTATACAGCAGTTCCTCAACATTGTTGTGTTTTGCAGAAGTGTGCATGCTCTGATGGTGATCGTGAAGGTAGATTTGACCTTGGTTTGTCCTGGTTTTAGGGTGACAGCTGTACAACACAGCGGTGAAATGGAAAAGTTTGGGTCAGAAAAACACTGCAGAACAGGACAGCCGTCATTCATAAATCCATCTGGTGTTTCTGGTCTTGCGTCATCACCTCATCAGTGTGGAAAGCCAAGCCTTGCCCAATGAATTGCACAAAGATGACAATGCAGGATCACACACAATCACACACACACACACACACACACACACACACATACACACATTCAGGCAAGCACATAACATACACACTGCTTACACACCATGTCTGACAATAGAGCTCTGCCCTCCAAAGGCTCCTGAAAGAGGATTTAGTTTGAATATAAAACAGTAGGCAATCAAGAAAACATCCAATCCAGCATTGGGATCAGCCTGCGGATGAAGGAGAGGATTTAGAGAAACGGAGGGAGGGACGGGGACAGAGGTCGGGGCAGGGCTTCAGGTTCAGCATCAGCCTCAGGACAGGATTAATGTAGTTTTACCCGTCTACTCACCAACCACAAAAAAGACAGAAAGAGTTCCATCAGACTCACTTCATCGGACTGTAACAAGCTGAATCTGTCTATGCGTGTGGTTGTGAGCGTGTGTGTTCACATGAGTGGATGCAAACATGCAAAATCACATGTTAAGCAACTGAACTGCACGCTAATGTACAACTTGTGCTTATCAAATGATATTCAAATTTCGCTGTTATTTCCAGACGTCATTCTGCAGAGGTTTCCGTTAATCTTTTGTCAGTCGTTTGTAACATCAGTGTAGTTTGTGTATCATGATATAATTCTACTGATGAATGGCGCATAATAGCATTGATACAGTAGCCATTGCCCAGCTCTAATTAGACAGGTTGAAGGTGTGTTGTTATTATTAGAATGACAGGTTGGTGTTTAAAGTGTGACAGCACATTGTTTTCCATAGCTGGAGGCAGCAGCCATCTAGCAGGTGACTGAAGCGAACCTGTTCACCATCTGCTCTCGCTGGCAGCCAACAGCAGCATTTAACTGATGATCGCCCACTGCTGGATTAACAGTCTGACTCCGAACTAAACACATCAATGGCGGCACCGCGGAAAGAATGAAAAATCTGCCTATGGAGGGAGATTGGCCCACTTGTTCTTGATGAGGTTTCACTTGTTTCAGGAATCAGTCTATGGCATACTTCACCCATAGAGATTAAGCAAAATCAAAGCAAAGATGTTGTGAAAAAGCAGGTTAGTTCCTGTATCCGGAGCAACATAAATTGAGGATTACAGCCTATTTGTAGTACAAAGTAGCTAGTAGTGTAGTGTTTAAAATACTTTTAGGTGCTATTAGCTGGGCATAGAACCGTTTGGTTTCTGTCGTGCATTACGGATGAAAGAGACATTAAACATTATAGATTTAAAAAAAAGATCAAGTTGAACATTGATGGAGGTAAATGGATATTCATCGTTTCAACTCTCACCAACAGTTGCATGCATAAGTGAATTTGTCGATTGGATAAAATGGATTATAAAGATCTGGTCTAATGGCGGTGGATAGATTCTCACCACGTCAGACAGTTTGGGCCGAGTGTGGTGTGATGTGCTCAGTCGCTTCATGCTTCCTCCCCTCCAGCCCCTCTCTCTCTGACACCATTGTTAACAGAACAGTTGACCGTATTAACAGTGATATGAGTCAGGCTCATCACAGCTGCATCTGTGTGGATTACATTCTTGCACTTGTGTGCCTGTCTGGCCAACATTGTGATGTGTTATTCATCATGACTTGACAGTGCAGCTGAAAGAATACAGTTTATGTGTAAACCCCTCCAGGGCTCTCAGTGTTCCTGGCTTGCTTGTTTTGCTGCCCTCAGTGGGAGCAGCCAGTGGCACCGCAGGGAGACTGTCGGACAGACTGACTGCCTGTGTGTGTGTCTGAGCCAGTCGCTGTCCCTGCACATAACCCTCTACCGGGGAAGACAGCTTGTTTTATCAGGTGTCTGTCTTGCTGGTGCGGCCGCTGACTTCGGTTCGGTCAGGCCGTGTGTAAAGGCCGAGGGAGCCATCATGCATTTTGTGTTTGTGATGCTGTAAATGTTGCTTTTGTTTTGTGTGGAAAACCTCGTCTCTAGATACTGCCACAGGGCAAGGAGGAGATGCCTTCAGAGACACCAAATGAGCTCCCGGAAGGAGCACATACACATAGGCTACTAACTGCACACACACACACACACACACACACATACACACAGAATATCACAAGTGGTGTCACACAGGCTGTTCGATATGCCCAGTGTATTCACAGCTCAAGGAGAAAGTGATTATTGAATGCAGTCAGTGAGAGATGTCTGGTTGTTTGAGTGACTGCAGGTCAATGCGTTCACTGAAGTACTGAGTCTTTACATCATTCTCTCGTTTTGTTTTTTTGACCCACATCCCTGCCTCTTCCATTCTCCCTCTATCCACCTCTCTCTCAGGTAATCCAGAGGAGTGAGTCATACCGGGGCTGAGAGTTGGGCTGATGGTAGGTGTTTTTTTTTTTTTTCCTTCTACTCATGTGAGTCATTGTCTCACTCTCTCTCTCACCCTCTCTCTCTCTCACTGCATCCTTTTCTTTATTTTTTTCAGCTTCTCATGCCATGCTGACTCTGTTTCCCTCCAGGCTTATTTTCTTTTATCCAGCCTGCATGTATGTACCTGCCTTTGAATGTATTTATGCTGTATCTTCTCATCTGTGTCACATTAACTAGATACAGCTAACCTGGATCCAGCTTTGTTTTGTTTTGTTTTTTAAGTTGTATTTTGTTGTAAGGCTGAGTGACTCAGAGGCTGGCACAGTCATCTTAAGGGCAGCTTTTCCTGATGTCATTGTTGACCAGTGATATTCTGCGTAGATCTTTCCTTTTTAATTACCACAGCAGTGTTGCTTATTCATACTACTGTGTGTATAGTAAACACAGATTAACATAGTCCAGCCCACAGACTGGCAGCTCCAATCTGAGTGCTCGATGCCTGTACATTTAAACTGCCTCCTCAGAGGAAACCATTGCATTTCATGAAATTCCAAAAATTCAAATTGTCACAAGCAGGGGTGTGAATATTTGTCTTCACACTGATTCAGTTTTCAATTCACTAGATGGCAGTTCCATTCCATTCAATAAAATTTTTTTCTCTCTTCTTCAATTCTGTTGAGTACTTTTAGCCAAAAACATATACCCATTAAATATTAAATAAACACACGCAACAATGTAGAACTGTATTCTGGAATGGAAAAATAGCAGTCAAATTACTTAAATATTATTTGTTCTAAAAAAAAAAAAAAAATTGTGAATGATTCAAAAGCATTTCATATGGATTCAGGCCAAAGTCAAAATGACTGACTCTGTTTATTTCATTTGGAAGAATTATAATCGATCCTTCAATGAATGAAATAATCATTACACAACCTAAAAAAGGCAAAATTGTTACCCTACAAAAAGCAAAAGCAAAAATGAGCGATTCATGGGACTCCACCTCAGCAACAGTCCACCCTCTCATAATCCATCTCCTCTCTCTCTGTGCTTAGACCAGCATGGCTTCTTGTTCCTGAGTCAAAGATGCATGCTTCCTCTGTGGACTCGTCACTGTGACCCCCACTGAGCCGATCCGACCCCGTCCCAGACAGTCCCCACGTCACACCACTACTACTGTTCTGCTAGTCTTCTCTCCTCCACAGTCACTGTCCTGTCCCCACCTTCTGCATATCTGAGCCGCTAAGGGGGAAGAGAGAGTAGGCTATTTTATAAGCCTTCCTCTGTACTGCAATCCATGAGAGGTCGGCAGGGCTATATGCAAGGGGGGGGCAGCAGTCACAGGGAGCCAGTGGGGGTGGGCCCAGGTTTCGGCTCCAGGGCTAGAGGAGCAGCAGGGGGGTTACATGGCCCTGGGCTGAGGAGAGCCATGTCCCAGCCAGAGAACCCCTCCTTCAGTAAGATGAGCCAGAACGCCAGAGAGAGCATGGGGGTTCTTGGCCAGGGGCTCAAACAGCTGTTCCAGCAGCAGCGCAAACGCCTCTCCCTCTCTCGCTCCACTGTCACCTCCTCTTCCTCGTCCTCGTCTTCCTCTGTGGTGTCAGCAGGCGGCGCCTCCCACTCTGCCCCTGAGGACGCCTCAGGGCCCTGCTGTCCTGACTCTGACCCCTTCTCTGCTCCTGTGGTTCCCTCTGCAGCTGGACAGGGCTCAGCCCCCGTGGGCACGATGAGGCGTGGGACCAGCCTGCAGAGTCGGCGGAGTAAGGGGTCCGGGACAGGGTCGGGGTCCGGGAGCGGAGACCGCGATCCTCTCCTGCGAGGCAGCCCCCAGGCTACCCACCGCCGCAACACCCACGATCCTCAGCAGCATGTCAGCCGCCCACGCTCCTCCTCCACCACTGACACGACACCCAGCAGCCCCGCCCCCGGGTACGCTGTGGGCGACGTGGTACTGTCATCGGGGTACCAGTCAACCGAGGAAACAGACAGGGTGAGTGGCAGCAGTCATCAATCATATTTTCACTAAAGAGGCAGATCAGTGTTTCTGTTTTCCCCTTTCACTGGTGTCAGACCTCGTCTGTCAGAGAGCTGTCAGTCAAACATTCAGATTCACCTTGCTGCTGTGAGTTTACCTGCCACTGCAAACCCAGGGACCGCTTCTTTACTGCTGTGCATCATCATTGAGGTGATTTTGTACAATGCTGACTGCAATACTCTGATCCAATAGGAGGATGTTTTATCGGGCAAGCAGCAAGACAGAGTGTCTTTTCTAATGGAGGAATGTGAAATCAATTTCATCATGTGTGTCTGCATTTTAATGTGATATGGAAGATGCATTCCTGTCCTCAAATGCCTCATTCATAACATCAGCACTAATCTCGGCTCAGGCCAGCTGTGTACACAACATGAGCACAAATAAAGCACATACACATATGCGATGCGCCAATATGTATGCACCAATGGTCAAAGCAAATGACAGTTATTTTTTTTATTCTAAGGCTTACGGTAAACACTGCCATGTGTTTACAAATGCACTGGCCAAGTCCATCTACTGAGATAACCAGCCACCGCTACTGATCTAGTCGAAATTAATTTGTTTCCCAGCCAGAGAGTCCTCTAAATCCATTACATTCCTTTCTCTTAAAGGATTACCGGGTTGCTTAAGGATGTGCTTCTTTGTAATTGCGCAGATGGGTTTAATCAAGTGGCCATTTACCATACAATATTTGGATCATTAATGGTCATTTGCATCCAGTATCTTGCTGCTCCTTTCATAGAAACTAAGTGAACTGGCTATCCTTATTGTTACTGATTTGCTCAAACCTCAGAATCCACGCTCTACTCTCCTTTCCTAGCCTCAGTTGTCGCTCTGGACTTCCCAGGGTGTTCCACAGTGCAGTTAGCCCCGTCTGCCACCAGAGGTCACTGTCACACCAGCTAACCCGCTGTGCACGGCACTGGGCTTGGTTCACGCTGAGGTTGTGTTTCAATTATGAGCTTGTGTTTGTGGCAGACAAGCTTGACCCTTTGCTTAATGGAATAAGCCATGCCAAAGACTCAGTGTGTCAGTTTGCCACAGATAAAATGATGGCTGTTTATCAATCCATCTACTGGCATTGAATCTAGACTAGTGGGTAATGGTATCCACATAGATGACAGCCTATATGTGTGAGTTAAATTTAGTCCTGCCCCTCCTTCTTCCTGCAATCAAGCCTTCTCACTCGTGTGTGTATGAGCTCACCTGGGTTGGCGAAGCCGGGCTCACAGCCAGACATCTGTGCTCCATTACTCCTGTCTCAGTGAGAAAGACACAGTCGATGACCATCAGCCTCTCTGTGGTCGGCTGTGCGCCCTCGGCAGGCATAATAACCTGTCTCACACATCACTCACTAGCATTGCAGCCCCTGTCTCAGCAAGCACAGCAATGTCATTCAGGTCATCTGAGCGGTCGCCGTGGTTACCCCAAACCTCACGGCAAGCTGCCTAGAGCAACGCCCTGCTGCAGTTTCCATGGTAACAGCACGGCCGACCTTGGAGGTGTGTGGCATCCCGCTGTTAGTGGAGGTCATAGGTTAGACACGCGGGTGTGTGTGTTTCTGTCATACGATTGTGTCTGGAGTGATTTCAAGAAATTTTACAAAACCACGGCTAAGCAAATATTTTTGCTCATCCTCCCTCACTTGCTACGTCTTCCCTGCCCTTCTCCTCCCTCAACTCCCCTCTCAGTTCATTTTTACCCTCCCTCTTTCTTTCTTTCTTTCTTTCTGTCTTTCTTTCTTTCTGTCTCTTTTTGCAGCCACTTTCCCCCTGCATCCCCTTTGCTTTTTCTCTTTCTTCCTCTTGCTCTCTTTCCCTCTCTCTGTCCCCCTCCCTCAGTCCCCGGAG
>OMLB01043767.1:0-14775 GCA_900302555.1 Myripristis jacobus | reverse complement strand
AGAAACATTTGCTTTTAACTTAATACTGTTATTATTATTCTTTTTCTGTCTCTCTCTCTCTCTCTCTCTCTCTCACACACACACACACGCACACACACAGAGCACAGCGCGTGCACACACACACACAGGAGGAGCTGAAACAAGGGTCCAGTTGTATCACAGCAATAGCCTTATTGTGCGCCGGTTTGGCATCAAAGTCAGAGCCATGGAGAGCCTGGCTGACCTGTAAAACATGACACTGTGCTGCACTGCTCCTCTCCCTGCACCTAAACTAACACCTACAGGCAGTGCCTCCCCACACACAAATGACCTTATTCATCTTGTCATGCATCACGCCTCACCGTATGTCTCCTTGTACGGCGGCACGGTGACATCCTGCAGCGTCTCCGTCCAGCCGTCCTCCTCAGCCTGACTCCGGGACACTGAGCCCGGGGGACCGGCTCCACTACTCCCGCTGCATCCCCCTCCTCCTCCCCCTCCGCTGCTCCCGCTGTGGCCACTATCGCTGTCGCCCAAACCCCGCTGCTGCTGCTGCTCCTCGCCTGCCTCGGCGATGTAGTTGTCGGAGTTGGAGTCCCCGGAGGTGCTGTAGAAGGGGTTCTCGCTGCTGTCGTCCCCGGACTCGCCGAACACGTCGTCGGATATCTGCAGGCTCTCGTACCGGGAACGGGCCGCTTCCAGGAGAGACAGCGCCTTCCGCCCGCACTCCGCCATCTCTAGTAATGATCGGCTCCTTCTCTCTCTTCTCCTCTCTCTCTCTCTTTCTGTGCCTCTGTCTGCCTACCTGGCTCACCCTCCACGGCTGGTGAGCGCCGTGCAAGTGCTCCTCTCACGATCTTGCAGTGCAGGAGAGGGGAAGCGTTTGTAGTGTGGCGGCTACACCCTCCCCTAACCCTGGATATGAATAATGATGTTCCTGGGATGCGGAGCCCCGCCGGTCACGAGTGTGGATCCGGGGAGAGCGCTGTCCTCTCCAAGGGTACTGAAATATTTCCTCTCCCCTGCTCTGCCGATAGCGCTGCGCACTGCTCAGATCATCAGTAGTTGTACAGCACAGCATCCGGGTTGGGCGACCAGCGATTTCTTCAAAGCGACAAAATCTCAATGAATAGTGGCTGCCGCTGCATCACCTGACACCATCGCCCTTCCCTTTCATCCAATAGGGCTGGCTTTGCAAACCCAAAGTCAGAGAGGAACCAGCTTATGGTTGGTGGCAGCCTAAATTTAGGCCAAGACACAAAAATTAAAATCAAAAATAAATTTTTGGGAGATAAAATATAGAAATATATAATAACATAATAGTTTTAATACTAATATCATCATAACACAAATAGAAAACAAATGATTGAGTCAGGCGTAAGTCTTAAAACTGGGGGTAACCCATGACCTCCAGTTTGTATTAAATACAATTTAAGATGTATAATAATACAGAAATTTTTTGAGAAAGATTTTTGAAAGACAAGTGGTCCTGCACATCATCCTCTTATTTGCAGTAAAAAAAATATATATGTTATTTTAAATTTTGGCCAAAAAACAAACAAAATACTTTTGGATAATTTCTCCCAGCACAGGTCATGACTGCATCAGTGTACAAAGCTTTTATAAGTTATGTTTTTCAACCATGTGATTTTATGTGGTTATGGTTTATATAAGCTCCAAAAGATGTGTGCTTGAGTTTCGGAGGGTTTATCCTCGACTTCATCCTTTTAGAGAAGTGAGGAACAAAAAAAAAACCCTTGAACAAATAGTTCTCTAGTCTAAAACAGATGATGATTTTGGTTCTCCTTCAGGGATAAGTAGAATATGTTTTTGATGCTTCTACCCCAAAGTTTCAGTTGATTAGCCCTGTGCCTTTATTTGGTGGTTATGGTCTATAGCCGGCAATTCACTTTGACAAAGACAACTGATGACATTTTCCATATTAAAAGATGCAGGGATGTCAGAGTATGCCCATATAAATTTCTAAGATCATAAAACATCAAAGAAGAAAAGGCACCACTCCACAGAGTCGTATATCAGGGTTTTGTTTAATTTATTGCTTAAAGGGCCACAATATATGCTCTGTGTGTTTTGGCTGGTAGCCTTCATCAGAGCAGAGTTGCTCTGTAAGCATACTGTAGCCTTTTATGTAATGAAATGAATGGAAGACCTGATGTGCTACGACAGAGAACCCAGCCAAGACCTTTTGAGATGTGCATTATCATATTTATTTCTTTATCATATAAGACACCACTTTGCTTAATTGTAACACACATCAGTGCTTGTCCTCCTGCTCACTTTGTGTTCTGGCAGAGGTAACACCGAAACTTCAACATCAGTGGCCAACACCTCTTCACAGTGTTTAAATATTTTACCCCACTATTCATTCCCATATTGTCCCATATTGCTTGTGACTACATGTATCTGAAACCTGAGCGGACAGGAAATACCCTAATTTTTTCATGATTGATAGATCAAATTGCAAGCTGATCGTGCCTGAAATCTACAGAGAGCCTTTAAGTGACTTTGACATACTTTGCCTGAGGAGTGTCAAATGAGCCACAGCATGATCTGGATGTGACAGGCGGATGATGTGCTTTGAATTTCACCACAGCAGTGCAGTAACTCTCTTATAGTGTGGCAGTAGTGCTTTCTTTTATTTTTTCTTTCTGACTTTCTTGTTCCATCCCTGCCTCATCCTACCACCCTTGCCCTCCGAGCTTCCTTCCTTCCTTCCTTCCTTCCTTGGTTTTATTCAAGCAAAATATTAAGTCTATGGAATAAATCCCTGACCATTTCAAACCATGGAACTCGAATCAGTCACGAATATCACGAAACTGTGTTGATGATTAATGATGAAACACGGAGTTGAAAACCCCTTAACCCCCATCATCCATCTTTTCACAGCACGCTTTCCCCTCACTGTCCTTTAGGGGGCGCAGTGGCGTCGCTGTAGCCTGCTGAGCGTGACTCCTCTTCTTCGGTGGTGCTCTTGCCATGTTTGCGGAAGTGAGGTGTATAAACCTCCTTAGCAGCTAGCCAGTCGCTTGTCCCTTTATTGTGTATGTTTCATCTCTTACAGTAAAAGATGAATCTGCCAAAGGGACCAGACTCTTTGTGCTTCGACAAGGACGTTTTTATGAAGGTGAGAATCAATTAGTTAACGTTACGTTCAGTTTTCATGCTAAGTTAGCAGCCTAGCTAGCTGACGTTTAGCTGTTGGCACTGGCTGCTGGTTACCTTGTTAAACCTTGACCTGATTTATAGACGATGTAGCTACTTTATTTATGGAGCCTGGGGATATGAATCACAGTCATAGCTAATTATCGATGCTGTCGGAATATAAAATGTATTGAGCCTGATTGAAAACATCAGGAAAGGTTAACCACATGATGAGCCAAGTTAGCTGGTCAGTAAAACTTTAGTCACTGTGTGTAGTGAACTGTCAAAGTCTGTGTGCATTTCCCATCTAAAGCCTCTGTCTGTCTCTGTAACACAGCTAGTCTCTCTCAGTGATACAGCATCTCATGGCTGACCAGTAGGCTCTGTCACTGTGTGTGTGTGTGTGTGTGTGTACTGTCCTGTCCTGTCCTGTCTGTCTGACACCACTGCCTCCCCCACACTCCCTCTCCCGTTCCTTAGGATGATTTCGACGTCGACCAGTTTGTGTCGGAGTGTCGGAAGCAGGTCCAGCTGGAGGAGATGAGAGAGGACCTGGAGCTCTACTACAAGCTGTTGAAGACCGCCATGGTGGAGCTCATTAACAAGGACTACGCTGACTTTGTTAACCTCTCCACCAACCTGGTGAGTGGGCGGTATGAGTGCCTGTTACCTCATCATGTCTCATCACTGCTGAAAACATGTCATCTATGTGTAGGCTGGACGATATAGACAAAATCAAATATCGTGATATCTTTGACATAATACATCGATATCAGTATTGTAATGATATTGTAAGGATGGCTGTTGGTGCTTTCATAAGATATTTAAACACAAGATTTTTGACACTCACTAGTAATGTGAATATGATGACCAAACAGGGAGAGACAAATAATACAACAGCTACAACAGGCTAGTAAGTTCAGAGAATTGCATTCCATAACTGTAGTGTAATCTTTGAAACCAGGAAAAGACAACACTTATGCCATATAATGATATTACAATACCTGAAATTCCAGGTGATATGTAGTTTCATATCACGATTTTAATACAGTATCGATATATCGGCCAGCCAAGGTTTGTTCTGGGAAGTTGAGGGGAGTGCACCACAGCCTGTTCGGTTTTGTAAGTACATCTGGAAGTGTCATGTAGACCGTTTCTAAAGTCCAGCCTCCCTCTGCTTCCTTTTGACAGGTTGGGATGGACAAAGCTCTCAATCAGCTGTCTGTGCCTCTGGGTCAGTTGCGAGAGGAGGTTATGGTGTGTACTTCCCGCACTCACATGTCTGACCTCATTACTGCCATAATGTGGCTAAACATGTCAGCTAACTGCTTTGTGTTGCAGAGCCTGCGGTCCTGTGTGAGTGAGGTGATTCAGGCCATCGACAACCAGCTGTCCAAACAGGATGATCTGCAGAAGAAAAAGGTTCGGCTCCTCAAATGTTGGAAGGACCATTTGATGTATTATTTTTAATTCATCTGTAAATACACTGCTATGCCCTGTGACTGGTTAGCTGTATACCCAAAAAGACCCACCTGTTATTGAATTATTTCATCCTAGTTAAGTGTCGTCAGACTATTTCAAGCAGATAAAAGCTTGCAACAGGAGACAGCCTCCAACTGTATGGGTCAGTCTAAATTGAAGTAACCTGCTGTAGGGATCGCTTAAGTGTCATATCAACTTATCTGGTCACCAGGTGTGTGTGCTGAGGCTGATCCAGGTGGTGCGCTCAGTGGAGAAAATCGAGAAAATTCTCCACTCACAAAACTCCAAGGAATCCAGCTCTCTGGAGATCAGCAGGTAGGGAACAGACTGACTGTACAATCATACCATTGGTAATCACTGGGTAGATTCTTTCGGCAGATGGACAATATTTGCAAACAGATGTATTTCAATATCAAGTCTTAGCAGAATGTGTGTATCTGGATTTAGGAAAAATGGAATTTAGTGACACAAATCTCCTTTGTAGTAAAACGCTGGAATAGGTGATTATGACATTGAGTATTTATTTATTTAATTATTTATTTTATTTGCCCAAGCATATTTTTCAATAATGTGGATTTGAGCACTGCATCCCTGTGCTAAATAAATGTCTGTACCACTTTCATGCAGCGCCACAGAGACTTTGGCTGAGTGCTTCAGCACATCATAAATTCACATTATCATTGCAGGAAGGTTGCACTTAATGTGTGTGTGTGTGTGTGTGTGTGTGTGTGTGTGTGTTGGCCTACAGTCCTCTGTTGGCAGGTCAGATCCTTGAGAGGATCGCTACAGAATTTAACCAGCTGCAGTTTCATGCTGTACAGAGCAAAGGCATGCCGCTTCTGGACAAAGTCAGACCTGTAAGTGTCAGTCAGCCAACTATACATCTCATGATTATCTGACAGTGACTTGCTGCTTTCTTACACTCCTGATGGTTAATACTAAAGGCATCTCTTCTCTGCAAACAGTACTGACAATGTTATCACTGCTGCCATTTAGTGAACAGAAAATAGAAGGACCATCATCCTAATTTTATGACGCAGCTCCTTGTGTAAGAGCCATACTGCAAGTGCTTCAACACTTAGAAATACTCAATCTTTTGACCTCCCATCATCTGTATCATTCATGATTGAAGTGGTTTTGATATGCATAATTTATAAGCGATCCTACTTTTCAGCATGATTCAGGAGTCTAGTCTGTCAGTTTCCTAGAGTGAGAGGGTGGTCCTGATATTTTGGATACTCCGTGTACAGCTACACATGTGAGGCTCTGCATGCCTGATGGGCTGTTTGTCATGTCTTCCAGCGTATTGCAGGCATCACCTCCATGCTGCAGCAGTCTCTGGAGGGCCTGCTGATAGAGGGTCTGCAGACGTCCAACGTAGACATGGTGCGCCACTGCCTCAGGACCTACGCCACCATCGATAAGACCCGAGACGCTGAGGCTCTGGTGGGACAGGTGCTGGTCAAACCATACATGGACCAGGTAAGCACCACACGCTTTGTGAAGACATAAACTAACAGCTGTCCGAGTCAACAAAGATAATGCTGTCAAAGACTGAAAGGCTGTTGGTGAAATACAACTATGCTCACATGCTGTTGGTCTCTAGTGCTGAACATTAGTCGATTAACCAATTAGTTGAATGACTGATAAGTGATCAGTCATTCAATGTTAATACTTTTTTAGGGGCCTGCTGGCCAGACTAAGAAAGGAATCTGAAGATGTGACTTTGAGTTCTGCTAACTTCCCACTCTGTATATTACATGAGTAGTCAATTAATTGAAAAAATGATTAGGGTTAGATTAATCAGCAGTGAAAATAAGCACATCATATCACAGTAAGGTCATTTGTAAGTAGCAGTTTGTTATATTTAATTCACAATAGCAGTCGTCTAAAGTTATAACAGAAACTTAGTCAATTCTAGCCCCATGAACTCTTATAATAAACTAAGAGGATTTAGTGCTTGTATAGAGACTGAACTTGGTAAATAAAGTGTGACTAAAATGCAGCCAAAATATAGCCTACTGAGACGTACACACAAAGAACTTTAACACAAAGGAGCATTATTATTTGCATAGGCTGAAAGAGGAATAAAACCATTTCTGCTGTCCTCTCCTCTCCTCTGCAGGTCATAGTGGAAGAGTTGGTGAAGTCCAATCCGAACGGCCTCCAGCTCATGTATTCTCGGCTGCTGGAGTTTGTCCCTCACCACTGTCGACTGCTCAGAGAGGTGACGGGAGGAGCCGTATCCAGGTATTAACGCAGATCATCTCACTTGAACAGAGGGATGTCCATATCAGTAGTTTTGCTCTAATGATGGGTGGTTGGCTTTTGCTCATCAGACATGAACATGGGTGTGTATGGGGCCAAGTGTCCCAAAGCAGATAAAGCAGTTAATTTGTACTTTGAGGCACAATAACAAAGTGGTTGGTTTCAACTAAAGTGCTTTTGAGCAGCAAAACCAGGCTTTATTGGTGTTTCAACATAATTGCTGCACTTCATTCATGTCACAAATTTGTTTTGTTCCCATAATGAGAATCAGCTTCATGACTTCTAGTGGCTCTGCATGATGTTTCAAGCATAACAAAGAGCAACATCTTTTGTTTCTTTTGTTACTTAACATAACAAAGAACAAAAGATGAAACACAGCGGCCCGGTGAAGAGAAAATGATAATGCTTGAATTACGTGTCAATGTTCCCTTTGGCCTCAGTGACAAAGCAGATATCGTGCCGGGCTACGATTTCCTGGTGAACTCTGTGTGGCCAGAAATCATCCGAGGGATAGAGGACAGGATGGCCTACCTCTTCAACCCTGGAAATCCTGACATATTTTATGAGGTACTGCAACACGGACACTGTTGGTGTGTGTGCCTGTATGAGCCTGTCAAAATTTTATGAGTTTATTTTTATTACTGTAAGTTTATCTTAATGTTACAGAACTGAAAAGGCAGCGCAGTGGTTTGCATTTTAACTCAATCTGTTCACATGTTGGATGTACATATTGCATGCAAACCACAGCATTTACTACAGCGTTTTTAATCTCATCTGTGCTTGAATGTATTTGTGTGTCTTGTTTGTCTTCTCTCCCAGCGGTATAGTGTGAGTATGGATTTTGTGCGGAGGTTTGAGCGCCAGTGCAGTTCACAGGCCAGTGTGAAGAGGCTGCGAGTGCACCCGTCGTACACCAGCTTTCATAACAAGTGGAACCTTCCTGTCTACTTTCAGCTACGGTGCGTATTACTTTAGTGTGCGCTACACCCTACACACTGCAGCCTACACCTCAAATCACAGACACACAACACAATATCCCTCCTACACCAGTCTGTATGGCAGGGGAGCCTTATTATACTCTGCAGGCTATGCTCTGAAACAGTAAGACTCTCATTCCAAAATGCTTTATATTTGTTTGTTTCTTAAAGTGGAAATTACACCTTCTACAGTGTTGTCATTTTATTTAGGGCTCATTATAAGTCACGCCAATTGTCAGAAATGATATATTTTTAGTTTTGTATTTATGCCAGCACCATTTTACCAGAGCAAGCACCGTATTTATAAATATTCTTGTTTTGGAATCAAACCCTTCATAAATATAGAACTTAAGCATTCATGTCCAATGAATTTTTCATGTAAGTTTGTTTAACAATGGGTAGAGAATAGGCTTTTATCTTCTCTTCTGGTGCACAGCTTTGAAATTCATCATCTCAGTTACCTTAAATGAATTCAGTCAGATATTATTCAGGGGGGGGAGGGGATTTCTGCTTTAGCGCAGAGTTTAAGAAAAATTTAGCAGTCTGGATGTAAGGCCTCCAGGGAGGAGCCAGACTGGAGTTGCACTTTGCCTGTCAGCATTATTTCAGAAAAACTGGGTCATCTAAAGCTGATAACTTGAACAATGCCCTATTTCTGGTGTTTTGGAGGAGTGAATATGGATTGCAGTTTCATATTGAACAGGAGGCAATATGTAAATCGAGGCAGTCGAAGGCAGCCTCATACCAACCACAGCCCATAAACGTGACAGTAACCCTTGACTGATTGGACATTGATCTGTGATCTGAAATAACTGGGAGGTTGGACACTGTGTCTTCTGCTGTTTGTCAACCACCCACTGCCTCCTAAACACACACACACACAAACACAGTAAAGTACACAAAACAGATTCACCCAAGCACGTCAAGATTAGATCCACATGTTCATTTCACAGCACAAACATCCTGCACAGCTCAGACTTTTTGGAAGGTCCATCACTGTGAGTAAACGTACTGTTTTTTTTATGTCATGACTGTTTTGTTCTGTTTGTTCCCTCCCCCCTTCTCGCTCACTCTGTGTCTCAATCCCTCCGCTGTCTCAGGTACAAGGAAATAGCAGGAAGTATGGAAAATGCCATAAATGATGGATTAGTGGCAGCTCCAGGTATGCATTTACCCCCTCTTGTGACCACTGTAGAGAATTTATGAGTCTGGATGTAATGACTGCCCTATCCTACTACCTGTGTGAACTTTTTATGTGTGTGTGTTCTTTCGTCTGTAGCGGGCAGTGTGTACCACCTGCAGGTGTCTGATGTGTTGTGGTCCTGCCTCGTGAGGTGTTGGTCAGACAAAGTGTACCTGTCCCCTCTGGCCCATCGCTTCTGGAAGCTCACGCTGCAGCTGTACTCAAGATACGCCAAGTTCCTCAACGAGGTAAACCACAGCGGGCTGGTTTTAATATTGTCTCACATTGTGTTTCTGATGCTGTTTTGTAGTTTAATATTGTGTTTTTGTTATTCCATGGAGACCTATGTAAGTCACCAATCCCTATTTTAAACAGTGTTCATAATTTAAGGTGGAATTTTCATTTAACACACACACACACACACACACACACACACACAGTGTCTGCTGGTGCTTAAAAGTTTAAAATGTCTTAAATTCAATTTTGTAAATTTCAGCATTTAAATGTCATCAGATAGTCTTACATTTGAATCTATGAGGTCTTCATTTCAACATAAACTTCTTATCTAATTCCATTTATCCGTCTATTTTGTCAAAATTTGTCAAGTTCTTCTGCGTCAGAGTTAACCTATGACACACTAAGACGACTGCCGAACCTGGTTTAATGGAGTCATCTGGTTAATAACGCATTCCTACGTAAAACTGAAATGGGTATTTGAATAGGACAAAGATGATTTGTTCCATTCCATTAACATTGTTTTAAAAAGGTCCCTGACACCCTGTAAGACTTGTTGCACATCTTGATCGCTGTCCTGGCAGGTGCTGACCAAGACTCCGCCCCCTGAGGTGACTAAAGAGCCAACCAGGCCCCTGCCTAGCTCCGCCTCCTCCACCTCCAGTCGAACCTCATTGGATGAGGCTGGCAGCGAGAGTGGAAGTCCCACCTCCCTGTCCACCAAGCAGCTGGTCTACATTGCAGCTGACATCCAAAAACTGCAGGAGCAGGTACAGACAAACACACACCAGGATATTTAACATATATATTATGTCACACACCTAAATGAAGGTTTTAGACAGGTTGGTTTTGACCTAAACCTAAATTTTGCATGTATTACAGAGCCCGTTTTGACACTTTTAGAATGGTTTCTCTGATGTTTTGATTGTGTTTTAATTTTATGCTGACAGTTGGCTTGTTGTTTTCTTAGATACCAGAGTTGTCAGAGATGGTCAGACAAAGGCTGGAAGCTGTCGGATTCAAAAATTTTGCTATTGTGGAAGGTAAGTTACATAAGCATAGAGCCAGGGAAGTTGCTGAACGTTTTATTACCCTTGCGGCATATGATCTATCTTCCCCCTCAGTCTTTTGTCAGTCAGAAAGAAGCATTTTCATACATCTTTTGCAAAGTGTCTGGGGTTTACCTCAGCAGAAACGGTAACGTGTGGAATCTCATATCTTTTTGGAGGACGTTTTTCTAATCCTTCACCACAGTATATCCCACATGGTCTTATTTTTGTGGAAAAGATGCAGAAGGGAAAGCTCCTGGCATTGTGCACACTGTTGGTGTTGACTGTCCTTCCAAAAAAACAAAATGAAACAAAAAAAAAAACAGACTTTAACACACTCCACACTCCCAGCAGACCCCTGAGCAGGGTATATTCTAAGAGAAAATTTCAGTCGCAAAATATAATGATGCTTTTGCCGAATCATTTGAGCTGCATCCCTCCCTTCCACAGTAGAATAAACCAGGCTAACATGCGTGTACTGATGCTCTCCTCCCTGTCAGATGCTCTGGCGGACTCTAAAGCCTGTCTGTCCGGCAGCGTCCCCACTCTCAACACCAGGATGACCCAGCATCTGACTGAGCGGTGCTGCCGCTTCCTCAAGAGCGCCTCTGAGGTTCCTCGCCTCTACCGAAGGACCAATAAGGTGGGCGAAGTTGTCGTGTCCACACACCGGCGTTTGTTATATATGGCAGCATAGCCACAAATGTGATAGCATGCCACATTACCATTTAAAATTTTAAAAATGCTACACCACCATGTCTGAATGACATTAAAACAAATGCTATTGGGATATTTGATCATCTTTTAATCCATAACATTTTACCTGTTAAATATTTAATGTTTCAGTGGACATAATTCTAAGTATTTTTTTTATTTACATGTTCTCTTTTTCCCTTTTTGGGCCAGCATGTGGATGCATTTCATCAATCCTCAGTTTATTCTTTTGGAAATGACTCACCTGTAGTACATTTTATGTTTTAGACTCTTTTTAAAGAGAGTAAAGTGCCCCGAATAGACCTACATTGTTGGCAGTTTCTCACTCATGATGTAATCATCTTGGAAAACTGTAGGAGAAACACTGATAATCCCTTCACAGACACACTGTTGCTGTTGAATTGTTGTTAATTGATGGGGACAACTCATCATCCCAAACACAGGCAGAAATTAGACTTGGATGTCTTTGCTACCAACAAATTTGTAAAGAATACTTTCCTGATATCACGCTGTACGTGCTTCCTGGTCAGGATCTGCCGGTGCGAGCGTCAGCGTACATGGACAACGCCTTGCGTCCGCTACATCAGCTGCTGACTGACTCAACGGGACTGGTCACTCCTTCTACAGCACAGGAATGGCTGCGAGTTACATTGTCAGACTGCACACAGAGGTGACCCTGCGTATACACACACACACACACACACACACACCAGCAACATCAGTAATCACCACAGTTGAGTGAAATCGTCCTCTGTTGGGACTGGTTGAGTAGATAGCCACTGGTTGTGTTGTGTGAATGGTCTTTGCTGTCCTGTGGTGTTTGACACTCGTCCATCTAATGAAAATGAAAGAATTACATCCCTCGTACTGTGTCATATTTTAGCCTTTTCTGAGGGTGTTTTTAATGCTGGAATATAGTTAATAAATAATAAATATTTTATTTTATTTTCATCATTATAGGACCGAAGCTGATGGTGTGGTTGTATTTCTTTCTTCAGCATCGTTTCCTATCTCGTACTTCTGTGTGCAGGTATTATGAGACCATCTCGGAGGTGCTGAGCTCAGTGAGGAAGATGGAGGAGAGTCTGAAGCGGCTGAAGCAGGCCAGGAAGGGCGCAGCCACCACAACCACAGCAGCAGTGAACGGGGGACCCACAGACGACAGCAAGATCCGCCTGCAGCTGGCGCTGGACGTGGAGTACCTGGGTGAACAGGTACTGAGTCATAAGCACACATAACACAGGCACAGACATAGACACACACGAGTCAATCAAATAATTAATCAAAACTTCATTCAGAATGTACTCTGTAGTTAATCAAAATTAATTTAGCACATTTCATACCGTCAAATGTAAAGCCATGTGTTTTATAGGTAAAGAAAACATAGACTTATCGAAGAGAAAAGACAATAGACCAATTATAGGAACAAACCTCCGTATTTATCATATTTCAGCATAGGAATGAATGCTTAAGCTTATATGGGTTAACACTTGTGATTCAATATACTCAGACTGCTAAATAAATACATAAACATGAAATTATAAACAGTAATAGCAGGCTATGCAAACAGTGATATTGGGATTGAAATACACTTGAACTTGAAATTAATGAAATTTTAAAGTTCTTCAAAAGGCAGTGAGTTAAAAACAATAACAACAACAAAAATAGCATGGACATAAAATAACTTTTTGTTTTAGACCTTAGACATCTGAGATAGCTTCCGGTTAATTTGCATCAGTTGGCTTTGAGCAGGAACACAAAAACTTACAATTACAATAAAAACATACTATGACAATAACAATAAATACTTGGCAAGGCCCCCAAAAGTACAGGTTATCATAAAATGAGGTCAAATTAAATAATCAGAAATAAAGAGCCACTGTTGTAGAGTCATTTGAAGTGGGTTTGTCTCTCCTCCTCAGATCCAGAAGATGGGTCTCCAGCCAGGCGACATCTCCATGTTCTCCACGCTGATGGATCTGGTGCAGGAGGCCCGAGAGCTGGCTGAACAGAACCAGTAGAAACACTGAACCCGCAGCAACTAAAACACTTCAACATGCTGGGCTCTTTGGGCCAAACACACCTGGTCTGTGATGCTGCAGAGCATCCCATCAGCTTCCTGCAGTAAAAGACGTAGTGGGACTTTTAATGCCTGGATGAGTAAAACCAATAAACATTAGGCCTTAGGCACAAGCTCTGTGCTTTTAGCCAAATCCTGTCAGAGACATTGCCCCCCCCCCCTAATTTTCTGTGACTAAAACTAAAACTTATTCATTAACGTATGAAGGCTTCATTTTTGTTTCTTTTAAATTATATTTTTGGGAAAGATTGCACAATACACTGAAGTAAAATATATATTAATATGTATATTTATTATTTGAAGCCCAATAAACCTTACAAAAAAGTAATTTGGGTCTCAAGCAGATTGTAAAGTCCTGACAGGACTGGAGCGCGTTTTTTTTTTTTTTTTTTTTTGGTTTTTTGACACTACTGTATTTTTGTTCGCCTCCTCTACACATTTCTCTGTTTAAGTTTTAAGTCAGCTGTTTTTTCTGTGGTGTTCAGAGACGTCAGAGGTTCATAACACACCAGGAGCCGTCGAGCTCTGCCAGCCACGTCGGGTCAGGTTGTCAATTCTGGGTGTAAACACGAGAGGAACTCCTGTCTTAAGGTGTTTTCAGGGTCACAGCTGACTGTATGTGGGCAGATTTTCATATGGGAGATTGGGATTGTGGTATTTCTGATAGAGATGGTACTTTTTATACGGCGACTAGACGTTTGGGAAGTTATTGTTCTTTGCAAAATGACTGTGATGCTGAAGGTATTGTGTGCACTGTTCAATACAGATGTTTTGTTTTGATGATATATGGCCAAAAGAGATCTTGGGTAAACATGGTGCGTTTCAAATGTAAGAGTTCTACGGAGTGAATGTAAAAACAAACAACAACAAAATCCAACCAACTCTCTTCACTGTTACCTGTTGAAGGATGAATTTCAAATATAGGAGACAGCTAGTGTGAATGGTGTCCATTTCTATTAAAAACCAAGGTGTAATATAATGCTATTAACAGAATGAACTTGGTAATAAAATTTCTAAAAAAGAACCTTAGGTATAATGTGTAATTTATTTGGGAGCCCCTGTAACCCGGGAGATCACATTGAGAGGAAAGCAGTGATTTCATTAGCCACGTGTATGACAAGAATTTGGTTTTGATTATCTGGCCTCTACACTTCTCCTGCCCTTCAGAAGTTCTCCTGAATCATGATTGGTCCTGTGTTGGTAAGTGGAGGGTGGAGTACAGGAGTGGTGAAATCTTTTCTAGGTGGCACAAGAAGTGCAAGGAGCTTTGAGTGAAATTTTGACAAAGCCACCAGGGCAGCAAGGCTGGAATCCATATTTTATTTTAATTCATACATTTCTTCCCAATATGCCCAAGCACTGGAGTTATCAGTCGCCCTCATATGACCTGCATTTGTTTATTCTTATCTGTCTCTTTTTGCTCCCAGCTGTGATTTTCTAGTTTTTCCCATGTGAATCATTGAAGTCTTATGACAGATTTCATAAAATTCAATCCGTCAGATTAAGCAAAACCTATTTGTGGTGTTAAAAATGCCTTGCCAATGTTTCTAATCACCTCTCCACATACTATGTGCCAAATTTTATGATGATTGGAAATTTCTAATGTCCAATAATGTCCATAATGTCATAATGTCCAATTCTGTAATG